>VNJU01004220.1:0-146351 GCA_008042675.1 Drosophila seguyi
GAAAAATATGGGTCACATTTTTGGCCAACATCATCAATGGTTTTTTGGCCATAACTTGGCTTAAACTCAACCGATTTCACTCTGGTTTGTTTTTTTCTTCTCAGATTTTCAAGGCAAACTTTTCTGCATTCAAAACCCAATATCTATTTTTTTTGGCCAATTTTCGAAAATTTTGATGATATAACCCCTTAACTTTTATTGAAAAATATGGGTCACATTTTTGGCCAACATCATCAATGGTTTTTTGGCCATAACTTGGCTTAAACTCAACCGATTTCACTCTGGTTTGTTTTTTTCTTCTCAGTTTTTCAAGGCAAACTTTTCTGCATTCAAAACTCAATATCTATTTTTTTTTTTGCCAATTTTCGAAAATTTTGATGAATAACCCCTTAACTTTTATTAAAAAAAATGGGTCACATTTTTGGCCAACATCATCAATGGTTTTTTGGCCATAACTTGGCTTAAACTCAACCGATTTCACTCTGGTTTGTTTTTTTCTTCTCAGTTTTTCAAGGCAAACTTTTCTGCATTCAAAACTCAATATCTATTTTTTTTTTGCCAATTTTCGAAAATTTTGATGAATAACCCCTTAAATTTTTTTGAAAAATATGGGTCACATTTTTGGCCAACATCATCAATGGTTTTTTGGCCATAACTTGGTTTTTTCTTCTTGGTTTTGACAGGCGAACAATTCTGCATTTAAGACTCAATTTCTAATTTTTTGCCATTTTTTGACAATTTTAACAAATTATAAAAAAATGAAAATTACGAAAAAAAATTTTGGATTTTTGATTTTATCCATTTCAACGTTAATTAATGCTCCTATTAAAACCATTTATAAATATGAATGACATTCCCTAACATTCCGTTTTTAAGCCAAGTTATGAACACTTTAGTTAAGAGATTTTTTAACTTTTCTGGGGTTTCCTAAATACCTCAATTATACGCATTGATGTTGTTGTTGCCAAATTGTAACTGTTGTCAATAATTAACGATTTATCCATATTTTTTTTAATTTCTATATTTATTTATTTAGTCTTTGGTAGCAATAGTGCATGAAGCCCTTACATTTCAGTCCGCTGTTATCAAACATAGCGATATATCGATAGGTCTTAAGCTCTGTTAAATCTACTTTTTATCGATTTGATTTGAAAAGCCCCAACAACGCGCCACTTGAAGATCGCTTACACCGATCGCGGAATCAGTTGCAGAGTGGATATTCCCCAAGAAGGTAATGATCGCGGAAAGTGCTGGTGTTGTGTAAACAAACTGCAAAATAAGTGTTTTCAAATATGGTTGTTTTAGAAAACCCAGCAATATTTCCAAAAACTAAACGTTGAATCACCGCCAGTATAATTATGCAAATCTCATTGATGCTGTGACAAAGCCAAGCTTAAGATGACTGGCGGAGAAATTAAGGCTCGTATTATTAGTAACTGTGAATGAATCATGTGTAATGCAGATATGTGTGGGATATAAGAGGACTGAGTAAACCGCAGTTGCAAAGATCAGCTCGCCTCCAACCCACTCAACAACAAAAACGACGTCAGTGAAAACAAGTTTTTTTAAAAACATTTAACGCTTCAAGCCAAGGTTAAAAAACTGCAGAAAACGGTGCCCACGGCAAAAAAAGAACTCAATAAAATGACGTCGCGAGCAGCTAATTAATCAATTTGGAAAGAATTGCATTTTGATAAATGATTAATTCGTTATAAATTCTTAGCTCTGACATCATCGGATTTTAAGCAAAATACTTTTCTAATACCCGGTGGGCAGTGATCACGATCTGGTGGGTTGATGCCCTAAAAAGGCAGTGGCCAGTTTTCTGAAAAGTTTTTCAAGAGTTTACTCTGGAAACCCGAGTGGCGGCAAAGTCAACAGAAAATTATGTTCTTGCTGACCAGGCAGGCTTTCGGCTGCGTCGTGGAAGAGCCGTAATTGAACCCGTGTTTACTTAACTGGGTTGGGGACAATCCGAGCCCCGTCATTTGCATGGAATTAAGGCGTCTAGCGCTTCCGTTCCACTCCGACTTCTCCTCCTCCTCCTGCACATGTACTGGATTTGCATTTTTTATTGCCTATTACAATTAGGTAATTCATCGATTAGGCTATAAGCGAAATGTTAGGGATCCCAGTTCCCCTCGGAATGTATATACCTCAGGAGAATTGTTTCATTCGCTCGTCTACTTGGCTCCGCCCCTGAGGCTTTTGGTTATTCGTGTTTGCTACTCTTCGTAAAGCACAGCGGCGTAGATTCAGAGGGGGGATTCATCGCACATTAGATATTTGATTGGGATTTAATGGTTTCGCTGTTCTCATCGGGCAATCTGTTAACACTCTTGCACCAATTCTCCAAGCCAATTAACTCTCCGTCCGAGAGAGAGAGTGTTTGACTTTAATTAAATTATTTAAAATTACTGAATCGTGCGGAGAGCTGTGTTTCTGGGATACCCGTCCCTCCCCCGGATCTTTTGTTGTGTTTCCATGACGCTGGCCAGACAATTGTTTATGAAGTGCACAGCGGGTCGAGAGTATATAGAGCACATGAATAGGGAGGGTATGGTATCCACTTATTTAACAATTTCCATGTGTGCCTGTTGTAGTAGGTTTTTTGGACGGATAAACATTGCTTTTTCTGTACAACAAAATTCTGCTGGATGATGTTTTTTTGTTTTTTTTTTTTTTTTGCGGATGCTACACAAGCTCACTTCAGCATGAAGTCAGCCCATCCGCATCTGTGGCTATATCTACATCTATATCCACACGCATCCATCTTAATTATGAAGTTTTTACGATGACAATTTCGGAGCTGCGAGAGCGGTTCCAAGTCTCGCTGGGGCTGTGACTCCAAATGGTGAACTGGCCCCGATCACGATCGCTGTTTTTGTGTCTTCTTCCCTGTTTTTCTGCCGCTCCTAGGCTCTTTTTTAGTTTTTACAATTTCTCGGTACGTGTTCCTATTTTCCAGCTATAAATCCAAGTGTAAACAAAAAGGCTAGCATTAATTTTCATTAAAAATGCAGTAAAAGCGCACTAAATAAAGTAAACAAAATGTTTACTTTGCTAATAAACACTGACTTTATGGACAAGCAAATTAAATTGGTCTCGTCTCCTACTCCCAGTTCTAGATTCTTCATCACGATGCCCGATTTTTTTGGCATTCGATTCCGTCGCGTATTCATGAGGGTGCTGCTCGTGATTCAACTCCGGATCCTCCCAAATGGCAATCTGCGAATGTACTTACGCATATCGCCCTTCTGCCTGACACATTTCCAGACTTTCACATATATCAACTCCCTTTCCCCTTCTTTTTCCTGTCTGCATAAATTTTTTTTCCTTTTTTTCTTTTAACTTTACTTTATTCTGTTTCTTGTGGCTTTGTCGAGACTGATTATAGGATTCCGATTTAGGACCGAGAGCAGAGTCCGAATCTGTATCCAAGAATAAGCAACAAAGACTCTACAGAGCAAGTTTTCATCGTTTCTTTTTTGTGTTTCCTAAAAATAATTTGTATTTGTTATGTTCGCTCCAAATCAAATTATTTTCGAAGCTATAGCAATTTAGCACGCAAGAGAGTAGAATCTTGAAGTCAACCTATTTAAAATGTATCGTTTTTACCTGGCTTTACCCACATCTAACTTAACACTCAACTCTCTCACCTACAATGACAGGCTTTCAGCATTCTTTTTCTTTTTTGCAACAGAGAGTTGTGCAAAACTTCCGTTAAGTGCAATTATTTGTTGGCCTCTTTTTTGTGATTTTTCTGTTGCCAGAAAACCTGATCGACGGGTACGGGTTTTCTTTTAGTGCATTCCAGGTGCCAGTGACTTGAACGGATGCTGGATCCGGAGAATTTGGCTTATAGCTTTCCGGCAATTCCTAAATATTACGCCATTCTTTCTGTCAACTGTCGCCTACAGCTTTTTTGGGCTGAGCTGGTTAAACAATGAAGCTGTTTGTCCATAATTGCTTGTACAAATACAAGTTTTAGTGGACACAAGACAAACACTGGAGCCAATTACGGAGGGTGATTGTGCTATTCCGTTTATCTTATCGGGCTTTTTAGGGGGGCCCCCTCTGGGCATCATCGTACAATATCCAATTTGTTTGCTAAGCCAAATAACATCCATAAGACCTCTCTCTGATCGCTTCCTGATTACCAATTCGGTGCCTATTGATAAATAATCAGCGGTGGCTGATATTCAAATTAGCCAGGTTTGTCTAGAGTGTGATTAGCCGATTTCTCACACATTTCAAGCCTCAAAGCAGAGACTGGAGAACTGTAGATCCCACCAAAGAAGAAGCCGCCTTGAAATTTAGCCCAAAAGCCGCCGATAAATCGTGCGATTTCAGCACCCCCAGGGGACACCTCCTCCGTCTCCCCATCTTCGGAAGCTCCGAGTTCCAGAAGAGTTATCAAAGCGTAAAGCGCAACAAATTGATGGCTAATTGATACTGAATGTGTCGATTATTTTATAATTATTCTTTACGATCGTTAGGTTTTGATAGCCCAAAGACCAAAAACCTGATTGTGGATCATTCTCCTCATCAAGACACCCGTCAATATGAGGCCAATCGAGTACTCCGCGACCTCGCTTGTCTTTTTCGGGCATTGTTATAATTTAATAACTAACATGGGGAGTAAATTAAGACCAGAGTTCGTACCACGAAAACCACTTACAGACGCTTTCTTTAATTGCCGCCTCCGAAGCGAAGATTATGCTTGTCCAGAAACCAGTAGGGCAGCTTTCGGCTCCATCTGCAGGCACAGCTGCTGGCCGGCTTGTGTGAAAATCATCGTAGCATGAAGCTTTGTCAAGTCCACGTCCAGTCTGTCCAGCTATTGTCTTAGCATTCCAAGGTTTTGGAGCTGGTCAGGTCAGCAGTTGAGTGAGCAATGCGGGCTCTTGCCCTGCTAATTAACCATCATCCGCTCATCCGCCCTCGCTCTCTCGCTCTTTGCAGAACCCACAAATGGACTTGAACAACTGTGGCTTCGTCGATCCGCAGGCCCAGTTGAGCGACGCTCTGGCCAAGCGGGACATTAAGAGATTCAAGGCGGCTTTGGACAGCGGTGCCCAGGCGGATCTCCAGGACGAGCGCCACACGAGCATCTACGAGAAGGCGCTATCCACGAAGGGAAGCCGGGAATTCATAGAGGCCTGCATTGCCCACGGCAGCCAAGTAAACTATGTGAGTAGAGTCCACAAGCCAGTGTCCGGAATAGATCCCACTAAGCATTCCCATCTTCCCCCAGATTAATCAGAAGCTAAACAAGGCCGCAGTCAACTATGCAGCCGATTCGAGGGATCCCGGGAATCTGGCTGCCCTACTCCAGAACCGTCCCGGCTTGAAGGTCCACGTGGATCGCAAATATGGCCAGCTTGCACCCCTCCACTCGCTGGCCAAGAACCTCAGTGAGGAGAATGCCTCGGACGTGCGGCAGTGCATGCAGCTGCTGCTGGATTACGGCGCATCGCCCAACATTCTCGACCAGTCGGACTTTACACCCCTGCATCATGTGCTGCGCAAGAACAAAGTGAAGGCGGGCAAGCTGGAGCTGGTAGAGCTGCTCCTGAGACAGCCGATGGTGGACATCGATAGCTATCGTAACGGAGAGGTGCGCCAGCTCCTGCAGGCCCAGTTTCCGCAGCTGCAGCTGCCGCAGCAGCGGGAGAAGGGGCCAGAGCTTGACTTGCAGGTCCTGCATCGCACTCTACGGGACGGCGATGAGGCCCAGTTCGAGCAGCAGTTTGCCGAATATCATCAGAACCTCAAGGGCCTGGCGGATAACCAGCTGAATGCCCATCAAGAGGAGTATCTGCCCCTGCTGGAGCTTAGCATTAAGAAGGGCAAGCAGCGAGCCTTTGAAGCCATCCTACTCACGGGCGTTAGCGTTAACTCGAAGCCCTGCAAGACCAACGGTGCGAGTCTCGTCGAAATGGCCGCCACCTGTGGCAACTGGAGGGCACTCTCGCGTTTGCTAGAGGAACCGCAGCTGCGGCTTGGCTCCGACTCCAGGCTGCTTAACGCGGTGATTAGCCACTTGGAGGAGGCACCGTACGACGACTTCAACTACCAGCGATGCTTCGAGGTGCTTCTGACCAGCGATCGCGTCGACATCAACGAGGCGGACCGTGCGGGTCTGGTGCCGCTGTTCTACGCGGTGAAGTATCGCAACACTTGGGCCATGCAGCAATTGTTGCATCGTGGAGCTTATATTGGGGCAAAGAGCGCTTTCGGGGACCTGCCGATCGAGGACATGCCGCCGGATATTCTGGAAGAGCACCTGAACTCCTGTATCACCACAAACGGATTTAAGCCCGGTGAACAGGACTTTGAGATCATTTTCAACTACAAGAACCTCATCCGCCAGGAGAGGGAACCCGCGATGGGCCAGTCGGGCAATCCGCGAGCTCTTCCCCAACGACTGCACGACGAGATGACCCCCATTGCCTACATTGCCGAGGCCAAGGAGCTGCGCCACCTGCTTCAGCATCCGCTGATCTCGAGTTTCCTCTTCCTCAAGTGGCACCGTCTGTCCGTGATGTTCTACCTGAACTTCCTGCTTTACTCGCTCTTCACAGCCTCCATCATCACGCACACCCTGCTAAAGTTCCACGAGAGCGAGCACACGGCCCTCACCAGCCTCTTCGCCGCCATGTCCTGGCTGGGAATCGCCTATCTAATTGTCCGGGAGGTCATCCAGTGGCTGATGTCGCCGATACTATATTTCTGGTCCATCACCAATCTTATGGAACTGCTCCTGATCTGCCTGTCTATTCTTACCTGCATCGAGTCCAGCTACGATCAGGAGACCAAGCGCGTCCTGGCCGTCTTCACCATCCTGCTGGTCTCCATTGAGTTCTGCCTCCTGGTGGGTTCTCTACCCGTGCTCTCCATCTCTACGCACATGCTCATGCTGCGGGCCGTCTCGAGCAGCTTCGTCAAGAGCTTCGCCCTCTACTCCATCTTTGTGCTGACCTTCAGTCTGTGCTTCTACATTCTGTTCGGCAAGCCGCCAGTTCTGGATCAAGTAGGGGACAGCACCACGCCAGATCCTACCGGAGAGCCAAAGGCGAAGGATGACGGGGACTTCAACACATTCTCCAAGCCCATCGAGGCCCTGATCAAGACGATCGTGATGCTGACGGGCGAGTTCGATGCGGGGGACATCAAGTTCACCAGCATCTACACCTATCTGATCTTCCTGGTCTTCGTGTTCTTCATGACCATTGTCCTTTTCAACCTACTCAACGGTCTGGCCGTGAGCGACACTCAGGTGAGATCTGCAATGGTGCTCCCAGTGGCTGCTTAGCTAATTTTCTTCCCCCTCCCTCCAATCCTCCTTACCAGGCCATTAAGGCGCAGGCGGAGCTCAACGGCGCCATCTGCCGCACGAACATGCTGAGTCGGTACGAACAGGTCCTCACTGGCCACGGAAGCGCCGGCTTCCTGGTGAGCAACCAGCCCTTCAGAAGCATCTACGAGCGACTGATGAACATCTATCCCAACTACCTGAGCCTGCGCCAGATATCCGTCCTGCCCAACGATGGCAACAAGGTCCTCATACCCATGCAGGATCCCTACGAGATGAAGACGTTGCAGGGCAACTTCCAGCAGGTGCCCACCTCCAGTGGCTCACAGACGCAGAAGAAGCTGCTGGATCCTCCGCTCAAGCTACTCCTCCTGCCCTGCCTCTGCTCCATGCTCACCGACAAGTGTTCCCAGATCGATGGACGAACGGTCAAGCTATCCCTCGCCCTGATTGACCAGAAGAACACGACGGAGCAGCGACGCAAGCGGGAGCAGGTCAACGACCGGCGACTCCAGCTCATCGAGCACAAGCTGGAGAGTCTGATGCAGCTGCTGCAGGAGCGGAACTGATCCTACCGAGATTTAGTATTTATTCCTTGCATTTAACATTTAACGAAGCAGCTGGAAGGGAATCGAAGCTCCAGCCTGGAAGAGGAGCCGAGACCGAGTTAGTCGGAAATTGTTTTTATTAACATACGAATAATGAAATTGAACAAAACCCTTAATAATTGTCAGTAAGTAAGTTAGTATATAATGGTTATATAGACAGTAAATATTGTATAAACGAATAATCTTTACTGTACGTTCATCGTGTACCCAAGTAAATATATATTTAATTTCAAATGTTAGATTTACTTCTTTCTTTTTTCGATTTTTTTCGCTTAGTTATTTCCTTTATATTGGTTTTGTCTTGTTTCGTTTTGTTTTTGTTTTTGTTTTTGATATGATTCGGTTCAAAATGTGAGGGCGAGAGTGTGTGTGTTAGTCACACACCTATAATGGTTAATGGACTCTTAATCGTATCTCCCCGTTCGTCGTTAATAAGCATCGATATTTTTTTAAGTCAGAGCTGAGAATACTGAGCCTAAAATAAAAGATTTCACGCACCTAAGACCGAGCAAGGCAGTCGCTATCTGGCCATAAGAAATCCAAGTGGAAAATTATGCAAAATTAAGCGTTGCAAATTTTGTTTATAAAATATTGTTCTGCCTAATTATGGCTTCAAACAGCAAAAGAAATCGAGGAAAAAAAGAAGAACGAGCTTTGGAGCGAGTGGAGCGCAGGCAATGAGTTAAGCTAAGCTAGTGGCGAATTTTTAACATTAAGCATTAGTTACTCGACTTGATTACGTGTTAGCTACAGGACTAGGACTAGGACTAGGACTAGGACTAGGACTAGGACCTTAAAAGCGGCAAATCAAAATAATTGACTTAGTTCGCAGAGCGCATGTTCTCAACAACTTTTACAACATGTAATCTGTTTTTCTGTTTCTGGTTCTGAGTCTGTTTCTGATACTATTACTCGTATTATCGTATTTCTGTTTGTCCAATGAAACGTTAACCCTGCTTATATACTTTAATCTCAACAATAAATACGCTTATATAAATAAAATCGTGTATTCTGTAAGGCATGCCTAATCAAAACCCAGCATTATTGCTAACTATAGGTATATGGTATGTATATCTTTGTGTGTTCCAGCCCCATTGTCCTTCCCTCGAGAGTCCTGAAAAGCCTTTAAATGCACAGGACTCGGTGCAATACGCTCCTGTTTCGTTTACGATGCTATTCGCTTGGTTCGTTTCGCCATTTTGAGCTGACTTTTGGGAGCTAAGCGATTACGATTTTGATAATATAATATCTAAAGAGCTAAAATTTCTGCTAATTACTGGCCTGCCTGCTGTGTCTGTTCCTTTTTTCTGACTGCGCTGTTAATTTGAGTTGGTTTCTGGGATGTTCTCTGGTAACGTCTATATAATTGAATATATGCTTCATTCGTTTTATTGTCGTTATACTCTATGACTAAAATTAAACACATCCCGCTAGAGCTGTCATGGGTATCGCGATGGTATCGACGTATAGTACTTAAAAAAATGTAAGGATTTATGAAATTAAATAGTTTAAAGCTAGATTTGATCGAGATTAAAAAAAATATATATATAACATTTTACTAAGAAATTAAAGTATAAATGTTCCAGTCTTTGTATTTGTGATTTATTTATTTTCCTTATTTTCCTATGGCTTGTCTTTGAACGTAAGAAATATATGTAAAGAAAATAAACAACGAATAATTCGCAAACAAGAAGGCTTGTGCTAATATATAGTGGCCATATTATCGCGATATTTTTAAAGCCATCGATGGTGCAATCTGAATCCGAATCCCTTAGTACCATCGATGGTTTGACAGCTCTAGTCCCGTATCCGCATCATCATTGCATTGCTCCGGCTAGTTTCGCATCGCTCGATAATCATTTATAATGTATCTTTTTTTTTTAAGATAACTAAAATTAAAGCTTTTCTTTGCGTTTTTTTTTTTTTGGATTTTCTTTTGGTTTTTGTATTTTTTTTGTAAGGTTTCTTCTTTTTTTAATGGCTGAGGATGAGAGGTTCTATTGCTATTTCGTTATCTTCATTATCATAATCGTTACTTCGTTTATGTACAATCGAATACGAGTACGTACCAATATTAAATATCACTTAATTGACGAGTGTTTTGGTTTCTGTCTGTTGTTGTTGTTGTTGTTGGTTTTTGTTAACAATTCTAATTTAAAATTATGTTACATTTTTCTGTGTAAAAATTGCAGTTAAAATCACAATAAGTTGTTGTGTGTACGTTTTTGGTTTCATTATTTGGTTTGCTTTGTTTTTCTTCTTTTTTTTGTTTTGTTTTGTTTTGTTCCTGGAGAAAACGATTTAGTTGGTACCATAGAGTTTACTATATCAATTTGCTATATCAATCGCTGTCTGATTGTCTGTTGTAAAGTTATGAAAGTGGAGTTTGGAATTGTAGTAAGTACTTCTTGATCCTTATAGAGTATAGAGTTCGATGTGTGTAAACTTAATGCGATCACAATGGAGACTTAAGAGAGAACAACACTTAAAAACGTTAACACAAACAAAAGGCGAGTTTCTTGGAAACGTGGCCCGACCTTAACCATTATCGTGAGAGAGTCGTACAAAGAGTCGTCGCAAAAGTGTAAATCATTTTGATTTTTCAATAAACATATATATAGAGTTCTCGTGGAAGCTTGTCGGTTGTTCTTTGTATAGGAATTGCTTATCCTGCTTTTGATTCACTTCGGAAACGAACTAAAACTAAACTGAACTGATCGTTAAAGATCTTCCTTCTTAGGTAGGACTGCTGATTGATTTCGGGTTTCTCTGGATTGGTTTTTTTGGTAACGATATCGATTCTAGTGCAGTGTGTTACGTGGCTAGATCCCGACTGGGACTTGAGATTGATTTAAATATGTATAAGTGAGTGAGTAGTGATCACTTGACCTTGATTTTTGGCTTAGTTTCTTACTGTTGCTGAAGGATGTCAAAGAAGGAGAGAGGGCGCTTGGGGCGGGGGCATAAGATATGTACAATAATAAATAGTCAAATCTACTAATAATACTTCACTTTTTGTACTTCGAACAATCGGTAATGGATAATATTCGCTATGGGTAATCATCGGTAAACGAACATCATCGGCAATTGTCAGCGCCATGCAACGAAAAAAACCTTTATAAATATTTTCAATAAATTGTCTCTAACTAATGTCATATGTCCCCGCTATATATGCTATATGTCTCTATATGTATGTACGTAGTATTAGCTCTTTAGTTTAAAATACTTCCTTTGGCATATGTACAAAATGTATTTAGATACTATATCCACATATACCCTCCGTGGTAGAGCTGGTACAAATCCCGTCTATTAATCTTTGAGATGAACTCATTTTGAGATCATTTTCTTCGTTAAATAGAAAAAAATAAAATAAATAAATAAAAAGAATTTAACTTGGAAATCGATTCCTTCAACCCAAATCAATGATTTCTTCCAGCTCTACTCCGTTCTGTATATGCACGATAAATTGTTCGATAATTGCAAAGAAACACTACGAGTAATGAGCCTAGATTCTAACCGCAGTAGTTGGTTAGTTTTAAACTAAGGTAATGCCAATCTCTCTCTATGTATTGTATAGTTCAAAAACAACCTTCGAAAATGTGTTTCTTGGGAGAGGAACTCATTCCCTTCCTTCCTCCCATTCGATCTCATCTACAGCTACATCGGTCAATCGGTCAGTAAACTACCGTCGACGGCGAATCTCATCATCATCATCATCTCTGATTGTGACAACATGGTGATGGCGACTCTTGACTCTTTTTGATTTGATTTCGCGAGTTCTACAACGGTTTTTAATGCACGTTATTGTTAACATAGAGTTAATATTGATTTCATCTTAGATTGATTCTATATATGGTATATGGTATAAATTTGGATAGCTCCATATCTGTATCTGTAACCGTATATATATATATATGTATGTATATCGTATAAAGCGACTAGTATATATAATTATATAGGTAATCGTAATCGACTATGATAACAAGGGGGCGTGCCCCGCGCCTAAGCCTATTCCTAAGCCTAAGAAACTACGAGTCGCGACACTCGGCACAAATGCACACAGGAATCGGCATTGAATACGCACTCAGACTGGAGCTTGTCAACTTGGACGCCTCGGAGCCGAAGGTCCAGCTCCTGACGCCGCCGACGACGACGATGAGGACGAGCTGTTCCTAGCACTACTGCTGCTGCTACTGCTACTGCTAGAGCACTGCTGCTGCTGCTCCAGATTCCGCTGCGAATTGTTGACCGAAGGTCATCTCTGTCTGTCCGGTAGAGCTGCCTCTTCCGTCTGCTGCTCCTCATCCTCCTCCTCCTCCTCGCCCAGTTGGCCGCTAGTGGACCTCTCTGGATTGTAGTCGTAGAACACCTGCGAAGTGTCGCCCTGCACATTCACATCGATGGGCACATCCACGTCCACAATGGCTGGTGCTGCTGCTGCTGTGAGCTCGGCGCTAAAGTCACCGCGTGGCGGATCTTTGGGGCTGTCCACCATAATCTGTACCGTGGGCACCGGACACGTATCCATGCTGCTCTCCACGGAGCCCGTACTGATGCGTATCTGGGGCGGCGGTTGCTTGCTCTTTCCATTACCGTTGCCACTTGCCGAGGACGGCGAGGACGGGCTGCTCTCATCCTCCTCCTTGTACTCTTCGCTCTCGCGATGCACCAGCACGTGAACCAGCGTGGCGTTGTCCGGCCGCAGACCCAACGTGTGCGAGTGTGGATGCGTCTGCTGGTCTGGCGAGGGCTTTGTGACGATCACCTCGGGGGCTGGGGCTTCGGCTGGAAGGGCAAAAGAGGAGACATTACTCACGGCACACGGAAAGAATCCCAGGGACATTTAACACATACAGACAAAAGCGTTCTTGTTAACTCTTAAAGCGCTTTGTGCTGACAAACCTCTTTCTAGGGGCGGTTTCTTGCGTATGAAACTAGAGGCGCGCTTACGTGAGGTAGCCGCAGCCGCAGCTGAAGCCGGAGCCGGAGCCGAGCCACTGTCGGATGTGGCTGCTGCACCAGAGGCTGAGGCGGTGACGGTGCCAGAGGTGGAGGCGGAGGTTGAGGTGGTGTTGGTCGTGGTGTTGTTGTTGTTGTTCATAGCGGCTGTCGTGGGTGAAAGGCACGCATTAGTGTCGGGCACAACGCACAAGTACGAGGGTTGTGTGGACAGACAGGTAGGTAGGTCAGAGAAACAGATAGATAGATAGACTGATAGAGATCGTAGCGAGTAACAACAGTAGATATGATGATGGGTCAAGAACAGAGGCTTATATAACTAGGATTCGATGCTAGGATGTAGTGCGTTCTCGATGGAGGCGGCAAGGCCACCGATGAGAGTGGTGGACAGTGGTGCGAGGTGCTGTCTCCAGGTGGCTATGTACAAGGGACAAAGTGCACAGAGTGAGGTGAATGGAGTTGTGATGGAGATGTGTTACGGTTACGTGGATTAGGTGAGAGAGAGTAGAGAGGCTTAGGCACTTGTCAATAATTACTTTTTCTATGTACTGAAGGTGAGGTTAAGCTGTCATCGACAGCATCCTGATGACGCAAAAAGAAATTATAAAAGCTTCGGCGACGACTTGCTCTAGGCGCTTCCACAAATATGCTACCGCTAATAATAGTTAATAGTTTAGTAATAGTTGGAATAATAACAGTAACAATCATAAGCATAACTTGTGAGCTTTGTCATCGGAATGTAGAATGTCTTCGGGTATATATATATAGGTTCGATAGATCGGGCATTGTTTCGTTTCAACGTTAGCAGCTGCAATTTTTTGACGAACTTACAAACGAAAGAAGTCTAAGAAGCTGTACATGACAATGGAAGATCGATTTTAATGGAATTTAGACGGGGGGAGCTCCAATTTACCTGGTGACACAGCAAGCTACGCTCTAAAACTAATATTATATTATAGGTTAAAGGTTATAACATGATCTAGGAGAGGGCAGGCGCAACCAATATGAACGAAACGTAACTCAAACTGCGCATTCACAGAGGCTCGTCGGAGGTGAAGTCGGCTTGTGGGGAAGTAGTGTACTGATTGGAATTGGCCACTACTTACAAATACTCTAGAAAAGGCATATAGTACTCGAATTCTGTGGTTCTTGTTCTGAGAGTTAGTTGTTTAATTGTTGGATAATTATTGAATTGAGAGCAGCTGTAGAGTCTAGACAGTTTTCGCTTAAATGAGTTGAATTTAGATGCAGTTTCTAAGTAGAATACGTGATCAACTGGAGTGGAAAATACTCCGATTATCTGTGGTTCTTGTTATTAAAATTACGGATTTGTTGAATATGAAAAGTTGCAGTTGAGTTTATACAGACTTTTTGCTTGCTTTCGCTTAAATGAGTTGAATTGGGATGGAGTTTCTAGATATTATACGTATATAGTGATCGACTGGAGCGATTTCTAAATAGTTTTATTACAAATACTTAAGCTAGCGAATATACACAACGAGAGAAGGAGAGAGAGAGTATGGATGAAGTACAGTCGATAACAAAAAAAAAGAAGTTGGAGTTGGTAGATTGCTTGTTGCATTTTGGATACTGGTACTGATTTCTGATACTGAGATTACTGATACGGGTTTCTGATTGTTGTCTGTTGTTAGATTTAAGATACATAAGGTACATAAGTTGTTGTTTATATATATTGTAGTAAGTAGTTAGCCTGAGCTGATGATGTGGATGGGAGTTTGCCTTTACCTTTACCTAGGTAATTCAAGCCACTAGGCTGGGAGCCACTCCTGAGAACGGCAGTGACCATGTCTGCGAGCAGGGACTCATAGTTTAGGGAGATACAAGAGGATATGCTAGAAATAGGGCTCAAGTTCATATACACACTGTGGACACACAAATAACGTTAATTTATCGGATATTCGATGTTTCGAATGTTCTTGTATGTGGGCATGGGCATGGAAAGCTTTCGTTTTCGTCTAAAAATTGCATTTCAAATATCATCGCAGCCATGAAACACAAACATACATGGAATGGCTACACATGTCTGGTGTATCACGTGTCCGTGTGAGTATATAGTATAAGTAGTATGTGAGGTGTAACGTATCCGGTGTAAATGGAACCAGAGATATCTACCGTTTTCCCAGCTCGTCGCTTTGCTGCTTGATGTCCTTGACCACATCGTCGGCCCCCGAGACGAGCATCAGGGGCAGGTTGAGCCAGGGACCGGCCAGCTCGCTGAGATCAGATGCATCTGAGGCGCGTGAGGACTTCCTTGAAGAGGCGCGACTGCTGCAGGCAGTGCCGCGGCGACTGACCTGTGGAAGGTGATAGAGTGAGTCCCAAGCTTTAATATTTAATACTCCCTCCTCTCACCTGCAGGTGGAAGAAATTCAAAGCCGAGAGCTTCGATTGCCATCCGCCTGGACTGGAGTTCTGGGTGGCACTGTCTCCCGAGTTGGAGCGCTCCTTCTCCCGCTTCCGCCTGCGAAGAAACACGCACCAAATTCAAGTGAGTAAATAAAGTAAACGAAATGATATTGGTGGAAAAGGAGAGGCTGGCTCGTAGGTACCGCAAATACTCCTTCCAGCCCGTTTGTATGGTCTTGGCCGCCTTCTCCTGGCGCTTCCAGATCCGCGTCGACGAAACAATTTCCAATTCTTTTCGCGTTGGAAACTGTTTCTTGAACTTGACATCCATTTGTTCCTGCAACTGTTTGAAGTTATCGGTCTCCTCGACATGACCTAGCACGTGCTTCACGAGCGCGTGCAAAATGTCGAGGCAGTGTATTTTATTGCCCTTCGAGATGGGCAGATTAAATGACACTAGCGCGACATTATTGGGCTTCGAGATGCCCAATGGTGGATCGAGAGAGGCAATAAAATCGGACAGTTGCGAGAAGTGTATAAATTGGGTGGCATGTGGATCATATCTGCAAGTAAATCAAACAATTAAACCATATAATATCAGCTCTTCTTGGACGCTCGAGCTAGTACTGGGGCGGAAGCGGACACCTACTTGGACCAGCGAATGTAAAACATCTCCAGGTCGTCCTCGACAATGCCGATCTCTTCCTCCTGGTGCGCCTGGTTGAAGTTCTCTAGGATAATGGCAATGTACATGTTGATCACGATCATGTAGCTGATGATGATGAAGCTCGTAAAGTAGGTGATGGCCAGCAACGGGTGCCCGCAGTCCCCATTCGTCTGGCCAAGTATGAACGGATCGCAGTCGGGCGGCTGAATCATCAGCGATTCCAGCACGTCGTTCCAGCCGGCCGAGGTCATTAGACGAAACAGCAGCTGCATGCTGCGTCCGAACGTCTGGAAGTTGACCATGTCATCGAGGGCGCCCTGTAGCTTTACGTGGCCGAAGAGCGACATGCCCAGGATGGCGTAAATGAAGGTGATCAGACCCAGCAGAGCTCCAATGTTAAACAGGGCTGGTAGGGACACTACCAAGGCAAACAGTAGCTTCCTGATGCCCTTGGCGGCCTTAATCAAGCGCAGGATACGTCCTATGCGAAACACCCGGACCACGCGCAGCAGCGTCGGACTGATGGGCAAATCGATCATGATGTCCTCCATCAGGATGCCAAATATAGAGGCCAGCACCAGGAGAAAGTCAAACACGTTCCAGGGCACCGTAAAATAGTGATAGCGCAGTCCCACAATTTTCACAATGGCCTCTGTTTTGGGAAGAGACATAGGCTTTAGCATAAGGATATCCAGAAATAGATCGCATTATATCTTACCTAGACCAAAGACTGTGGTAAAGAAGGCATTGCTCACTTCCAGAATGAAGAAGACGGCGTGCGGCTGATCGTAGTGCTCGATGCCCATGGTAAGCATGTTGAGAAAAATCAGTACAAAGATCGCGATCTCGAACCTGCACATCAGAAAAGTAGATAAGATTCAACAGTTGGACGCACTGCAACACTAGCTTCGGGCTTGAGGCCGAAGTGGAGATGCTCCCCAGGAAGGGTAATCGTATATATACAGGCAGCGGGGAGCATCCTACTACAAATAGAGATTAAAACTAGCTTCAAGTCTATACATGCTGTTTTTTTTGGGGGGGAAGGGAATTTCCGAGACGGGTGGCTCTTTTTGGGCCAAAGGGAGGTATCTACTCATCCTAAATAGAACATGCTACTCATCCAGAGTGCGGTAAGTCCGACATTTCTCTTAAGTGAAGGGGATAAAATTCGTACCGAAGACAACATAATCCTATAGTCGTCTTATGGCTTATATTGTCTTTGGTCATATAATAGCAAGGAAAAGGTGCTCTACAGAAACGTTGAGAAGTATGCAGAACTACAGAGAACAGTTTACAGGTTACAGAAGAGAGGCATTTTTGACGGTGTTTGTTGCCAGTGGGACAAGCACCGGAGTTCTGACCAAAAATGCCGGGGAATTCGCCAAGTGTTCAAAATAAGTTTTATCACCAAATCAGAAACAACAGTCTATATATAGAGATATATGTGTTTAGATTGTGGTGGGCCTAACCTTAGGAGACAACTACGAGTGGGTAGAGACAGAGTTGGACTAATAGGCTAGGATAGTATAGGTAAAAACTATAAGTAGATATGCGTAATTAGCTGGATCTTAGTTTTGTTTTTCGGGGTTTCAGGGATTTATTGATTGGCGGGGCTTGTTTACCTTCTCGAATTGGATAAATCATAAAACATAGCTAAAAAATGATTTATAGGTCGCTTAATAACTTTCTGTGGTTTCTTTCGTCCCAATTTTTTCATGGCCGTGTAATAGTGTTTTTGAGATTCGGTGAGAAACATTTCCAACACTCCTCCTTCATACTATATAAGAGTGATGAGAACAGAAATGAACATTTATAATTATATATTAAATATATGTACAATCCACACACACACAGTTAAGAGGAACACACAATCTATATGAAACAATATACAGCAACACAGTAACACGGTTAAAGGTTAAAGGTTATCGGTTAATGGTCAATGGTAAATGGTTAACGTTCAGAGCGATCACAGGATCAGATCAGAGGATGGTTCAATGTATGTACAGATGGCGATTTAGGTGACCCTGGAGGAAGACAGCGTCATAGGCCAGTGGACTTACCTTTTTCTTGAGCATATTAAAGTTATCAATGATAACTCCAATGAACAGATTGAGTGTAAAGAACGAGCCGCACACGATAAATATAACAAAATAAATATACGCATATAGGTTCGCCTCTCGCTGCGGCTGCAGATCAACACCGCGGGCATCCACGGCATCGGCCATCACCTCCATCCAGCCCTCGAAGGTGGCCACCTGCAGCAGGGCCAGGTAGCCCATGCCCACATGGTCGAAGGTGATCTTTGAGTTGATCCACGTGTAGTTCTGTTCGATGCAGTCCCACTTGTCGTTCACCTCCTGTCAAGCCAAGCAAGCAGAGGGATTAATAGTAAACGGAATAGTTATCACAGAAGCGGGAGATTTAACCCCTCTCCGCAGTACTCACAGTAATTGGCAGCAACTCGCCCAGTTCATTGACGCACTTGAAAAATTTACCACCAAAGAACTGAACACCCATAATGGAGAAGATCAACCAAAAAACTAAACAAACCAAAAGGACATTGAAAATTGATGGTATTGCATACATGAGAGCGTTTACTACAATCCGCATTCCTTGCCACCTGGAATAGAAATGGGGGGCGGTGAGAAGATACGGGATGGACGACGCTGGCCGGAGGCAGTGCTAGGTAGGATTGAGTGAGTGGATCTCGCCTGCTATCTATGCTAATTTTATCTAATGTATATTTCAAACATATGTACACACATCTACAAATACAGATTATACGGATACAGATACAGAGGCGGAGGAGAAGGCTTTAGCTACAGGCTACACAAAGTCGAGCACAAGGACAGAGGACAGGAGGCGAGGACGATGCGATGCGTGTTCTACGAGTACGTATTTCTATTCGAAATCCATAAAGAAGACGGTATTGTATTAAACACTGCTCCACACTATAGATGTAAAAGTCCGAATTGTTAAATCGGATCACGCTTAATCATATCGAAATTATCGGAAAGTTTGATATAACAAAATTGCGAAATAACGCAATATATAGACTTTTTAGTTAGTTTGGCATATCAAGCAATATATTAATATTACCCGATTTATATATACCGGTGTTTGCGTTAATTACCGATACAGTATCGATTATATAGATTTTCTGCCATTCCTACTCAACACGGCTTGATCGCCTCGCTCGGTCTGACCCATTCTCCTCTCCGGAAAAGCAAAGAGAGGCGTAAAAGAAGAAACAGCAGTAGTTGTAGTGATAGAAGTAAGGAAAAGCGAAAGTTCCTACGCTGAGAGACTGAGAGACCCTTGTTCTTTCCCAGATGCTCGGATGTCTGAGGGTGTGGTGCAACCTATCAAAGGAGCAGCGCAACTTACCGAGAGATGGCTCTCAGTGGGCGCAGGGCTCGCAGGGTGCGCAGCGAGCGCAACACCTTCAAGTTCTCATTCTCTTCAATGAGCAGCGAAAATACCGACACCTGGAAGGCAAAGAATCACTAGGTTAGATGGCATTCCATCATCAGGACTCTCTAAGACCACTTACAAACACTATTATAAAGTCGAGTATGGTCCAGAAGCTGGTAAAGTACTTGGAGAAGCCCAGCGCCAGCCATTTGAGAATCATCTCCACGACAAATATGAGGCAGAAGGAAAAGTTAATCCAGTAGAGCACCCGCTTCAGCGTCTTGTTCTTGTCCAGGTTGATGTCCTCGAAGCAGAGCGTGATACTCGACGCAAAGATCAACACCAGCACAAACCACTCAAAGGCCGGAGTATCGACAACCGTCAAGACAGCCGTCCTCACGCGCGTCCAGTGCTTGGCGCTCTGCGTGTCCATGCAGCTCATGAACCAGGGGCAACGGAAGTAGAAGCTGTAAGGGAATCGAGATCAGATATCTGTCCAAGGACAACGGGCGGGATACTCACTGATCGTAGCACTTCTGCGGAAAGCAGTCGTCGGGCACCTTGGGCGCCTTCGTCGCCCCGAAGCTCGGAAAAGTCATGGGATCATTGTAAGCTCCCTGCGAGTTACGTCTCCCACCGACAGTGAGATCGTCTACGTAGGAAACCAAACAATGCCATGGTTTTTCGGTCAGTCGCGTGAATGCCGACGGCTTCTGCGTGGCCTCTGGCGCCGTCTGCGCCGACTCCTGGTCAGTCTTGTGGCTCAGGGCCAGGGCCAGGGCCGAGGAGCTCGTGTCGGCCGCCCCCGAGCTGTGCGACTCGGTGCGCGCGGACTGGAAGGATGCGGCTTTGTCTAGCGTCGATTGTGGATGCTCCGGGCGTCGCCGCTGCCCAGTCGCTGGACCATGACAATGTGCCGTCGGTCCCTGGATGCGTGTGGCATGGGCGTGGCCGGGGCCGTGAGTGGGATCTGCTTGGATGCTCGTGGCATGAAAGTGCTGCTGGTGCTCGGTGAGAGCAGCCAGCGGCGGGGTGGTCTTTAGCGATGAAATTTGCGCCAGTGTCGGTGGCTCGATGCTCGACTTCAGGGAGGTGGGCGGTGTGGCGGGCACGGCGGGGGACGTGGCCATGCCCAACTTCTGCTTCTGGATCAGCAGGCTCTCGTATGAATTGGTGCTCTTCAGCGAGAGGCTATCCAGGCGCAGCTGGTCGCGCATGGGATTGTGGAGAAACTTGCGCGGCATCTTCTCCGACTCGATACGCAGCGTCGAGATGGGCTTCTCCTCCTCGGGCAGCTCCTCCACTCGCTCAATGAGGGACAGTCGCTTGAAGCGATCGAACTGCACGGCGAAGGGATCGATCTTCCGCCGGAGAAAGGGTGACTGGCTTGTCGGCTGGCTGGCGCCGGTAGCCTGGCTGGCGCTGGTGGCAGCCACTGCCATGGCCTCCATCGCTACGAAGGGGGCATGGATTTGATCACAGATTTTGCGTATCTCATTGGAGATGCTGAAGTCTTCGTCGATCTTGCGCTGCTTCTCCAGGCTGCGCCGCTTTAGCTTCACGGACTGTCGCTGGGCGGCAGCGCTGACGGACTGCGAGCGGCGCGGCACCGTGGACAGGTCGTAGCTGTCGTAGGGATTCAGTGGGTGCACCACTTCGTCGGCGGCCGAGCGCTCCGATGCTCCGGTAATTATGGCAATGTGGTCCATTATGGCCTTGGTGGCCTCGTCGGCCGCAGGCGAGGGCTCCGAGAGCGTGGACAGCTTGCGCTCCAGCGAGGTGGTTGAGCGCTTAATCTCCTCCAGCTCCTTTTCGAAGCTCTGAATGATGTTGTCGAACTCTGAATGCTCAACCAGCGGCTCGCTTTCCGTCTGTCCCAGCTGACCGCTGGAGGGACGCCGCGATCGAATGGCCTGTGAGATGCAGCTGAGGTTCTTGCCATCCTCCTCCTGCAGAAACTGGAAAAGCTCCTTCTGGTCGCAGTTGAGCAGCTCTTCGCGAAGATTGCCCTGCTGCGAGAGCAACTCGTCCTGCTCGATCGAAATGGAGTTAAGGGACTGGCCGCTCGAGTGCCGCCGCATCTCAGCCTCCTCCGACTTGAGCAACGATCGCTGCGACTGGCCGCTGGACTGCGAGAGGCGATCGAGCGACTTGCGGTAGCTGGGCGACCGCGTCAGCAGCGACTTTTGGTACTTGAGGTAGGCCTCGTCGTGGTCTTCGCTCCCGTAGCGCCGTGACGAGTTGTCCTGCAGCGAGTCGCCGCGATTAAAGGAGCCGCAGCCGCTCCGCTGGTCATTGGCATATGGATCCGTGTCCGTGGAGTTGTACTGTCCCAGCAGGCGCAGCTCTATCGACTCCGTGTAGGTGGCCTCGTCGCGCGAGTCGTTCTGCTGCGTGCTCACGCCCGAGGAGATTTGGTGGTGCAGCCGCCGCTCCGCCTGCAAGAAGGGCGTTAGATTCTGGCCGTTCCCATTACCATTGGCGCCGCCGGTGGCCATCATGGCGCTCTCGTAGGTGGGTGGCAGCGAGTCAGCGTTGGGTGGCAGTGGATGGGCCTGCAGCTGGATCTGCTCGGGCAGATCAACGACCTCGTCGTACTCCAGGCCGTCGACGATTGTGTGCAGGCCGTCGTGCAGGGGTATCTGGAAGCCAAAGTCTGAGCCGGAGACTGGTCGATTCATGGACTCCTGCAGGCGAAATTAATTAAGTTTAAGAGTAACAGAGCCTCGGGAACCACTCTCACCTGATAGCTCAATCTGTGAAACTTGGTCTCAGCCAGTACACCACCCGGCTTGTCGCCCCGCTCCAGACCCACCACGGCCTGCTGCGAGTGAGCCTGGGCCTGGGCCTGTTGCTGAGCGTCCAGCACGATCTGCTGGAACTTCTCGGCAAACTGGCGCTCCTTGCGGTCCTTGCGCTCCTGCCGCTTCTTGCGGATAAGGTCGCGCACGCGCTCAATGCTCCGCGCCAGCTTGGACTCCTCGCCCACTTCCTATTCGGGGGTACAGATATGAAGCACATTAGGACGCAGTGAAACACGGGAGTGAGGTGAGTGTTTACTCAACTGAAGAGTTCGCTACTACAAGTTTATTTTTGAATAGACATCGATATATATGGTTATATAGACATTTTACGATTATTTTGGGGATCCAATGCATATACAGAACTGAACACGGTTTACGCTAAGGGCAGGCAACACAAAATATTATATATACTAGACAGCCTGATCTCTAAATATATATATTTACACATACAGTTTGTCTGGATTTAGATATGTTTTTTTTTTTTGGGTTAACGCAAACGAGGCAAGCAGTTTAAAGCAAGTTTAAAAACGATTTAGTTTATAAAAAATTACCTTCTTCTTGAAAATCTGTTTAACGTTTTCAGTGTGTATTTAAAAGGTTTTAGTTTTTCGGTTTATCAGTTTGGGGTTTTCAGTGTTTGGTGTTGATAGTGTTCAGTGTTCGATGTTTGGTGTGTGTGTTTTGTGTGTTAAGTTTAGATTTAAACGCATTGTGCAAAGTTGACAACAGAAATTGGTTAATTGGAGTACGCTTAAGTGCATGTATATATTGTTTTTACACATTTAGACCTACAATTGAGACTTAAACGAGAGACTTACTAAGGTTTGTTTTGGAGACAGAAATTGTAACAGTCTTGTCATTTTTATACATTTTTTGTTTTAAATTTTAGGGATTTTAGAAGTGTTAAAAAGATAAACAATTTCAGCTAACAATCAGTGAGCGAGCGCCTAAGCGATTATTATTAAAAGAGCTTAACATGAAGAGCTCAACGGATAATAATTTATTAATAATTCTCATTGTGGCACTGGTGCTTCCCGTGCTCTTAAAACAAACCCTATGCAATTAGAACTCGGGATAACCGAACTCAAGAACCCAGCAAAAAGAGGCGTAATCCCTTTGCTGGATTTCGTTTTATTAGTCTTTAATTAAATAGCAACATTTTAGTAACACAATGCAGAGGAGCGATGGTGACAGAGAATTTAGTGAAGAGTGAATTTGAAGACATGAAAATCATAGTGGAGTTTGCTCGTTTTGTAAACTAAAGAGAGAGTGCCACAGATCGTATGGTGTATAATTCAAATGGTATTTCAATCCTGGGGGTGGTTGTTACCACCATCGCACACTCGGATACACACACACAGAATACACAAATATATGGAAATACGAGTACCGAAAACCACATCAAGAGTGCAAGGCAAATTCAAGTCAAACATGGGGAATCGATCTAATCATCGATCGTCTTAACCAGTTTATGGAACTATTTAGGACACGGGATGAGGAGTGAACCTCCGCTTCCCGTGCCGATTTCGAGCGTATTTTTGAGTTTAGTTGTTCGGTTGTTTAAGTAACATGGCTGGCACACACATAGACATAGACATATATAGACATATAGACACATTCACGAACGTTAAGAGCAACTGAATAGGATCGTGACTTGCCTCTTTCTTCGACTTGAGTTCCTCGGAGTTGAAGCTGTTGAGCAGCAAAGCCAAGAACAAGTTTAGCACCATGAAGTTTCCCATGACGAGCGTCGGCAGGAATATAGCGAAGCAGGTAGAGGCTCCTTGCTGCAATTACTCAGAGATTATACCTAAACTACAGGTGTTTGTGAAGCAAGTTATACCTCCTCCTCGGCACGCATGCAGTCCCAGAGAGGCTCGATCCATTCGCCGCACAGAATGCGAAAGATCATCATAAACGAGTGAAAGAAGTCGTTGAAATTCCATCTGTAAACGGTAGACGGGAATTTAAAACCACAATTGAATACGGTTCTCGTCTAGTCTTACCTGGGCACTGGATCTGGGTCAAACTTCTCGGGCGTGTAGTCTTTGGAGAACAATTGCATGCCGATGACGGCAAATATGTAGATGACAATAACCAGAATTAGCGTGAGGTTACCCAGGGCGCCGATCGTTGAGATGATAATGCTGAGCAGCACCTTCATTGTGGTCCAGGACTGGGCCAGCTTCAGCACTCTCAGCTGAAGTAAATAAGTGGAAATTAAAGAAGCTAGTACAAGTGGCGTCCACTCCCCTTCTGCCCTTACCAGTCGTAGGCCACGCAGCACACTCAGGCCATCCACTAGCTCGAAGATGATGTCCAGCAGACTGGCCGTCACAATGAGCAGATCAAAGATGTTCCAGCCGCACAGAAAAAAGTCCTTTGACAGAGCCATCAGCTTCACAATACATTCGAAGGTGAAAATGGATGTAAAGACCTGAAAGAACAAGGAGCTGTAGAGCTGTTTTTAGGCAACGAAGCATTCGAACCCACCTTATTGCCCACGTCCAGGGCGTTGCGAAAGCTCTCGCTCATACCGTGGTGTTCCATTGCCAGGAAGGCGGTGTTCAGGACAATGCACAGGGTGATGGCCAGCTCGAAGAGCGGATCGCGCACCACTTTGTATAGGCAGTTCTGAAACTGCAGCCAGCTCTCGTAGTCAGTGCACCAGTGGACGCAGCGATCGCAGTTCCGGTCGGGCAGATCATCTGCGAGATAAATGAATCATCAAACGTATCCTCTAAAAGAGAGCCCACCATAAACTTACCGATAACGACCACCTCCGAGGAGAACTCCTGGTGCAAAGCGTACACGTTGTGGTTCTTGATGCGGGCTATATTCCCGTTGCACTTGATCAGGCGCACTTCGCGTGGCGAGAGGGCCAGCTCTACGGTGGACACGTGGCCCAACTCGTTGACCGTATCCTGCTCCTCGTGATCGTCCACCACGCCGGAGTCGTCCTGCGAGGACTCGCGATTGACGCCACTGGAATTGGAGCTGGTCTGCTGGTGACTGCTTGCTATGAGCTGGCCTTTGTAGTCCGAGGGATACAGCATGTTAGGATTCTTCACGCCTACGCCGCTGTCCTGGAAGCTGATGCGCGCCTTGGGCGGGAGCGTGGGAGCGGTGGCAGTGGCAGTGTCGGTGCTAGTGGCAGTAACGGTGCCGCTTGACTTGGCCAGCTGGCTCTGCTGCTCCATCTGCTGGTACTGCTTCTGAGCCTGCAAAGTCAGCGCTGAGGGACGTTCTGGTGTGGTAGCGCTGTGGCGTGGACTCCGCCCAGGACTGGGCGTGGCCGAGGGGGACTTGGGATCGGTGCCGTTGCTGCCATTGCCGTTCCCGTTACCATTGCCGCTGCCCTCTTTCCCGCCCTTTGCCTTTTTTCGCCGCGTCTTCTTCTTGCTGTAGGAGGCTAAGAGCACGCCCTTCCGTGAATCGATTTTCTTCTTGTTGTTCTTGTTCAGCTTCTTCACATTTAGCACCGAGGGATCGAAGCTGAACGTAGAGTCGTCCCGGTGATCCAGCAGGTCCTTCTTGCGCTCCTCGTTCGTAATCTCCGCCTCCTCCTCGTAACTCAGCGCAACCACGGCCAGCATCAAGTTAATAAGGTAAAACGAGCCGAAGAACACAACCACCGTGAAAAAGGAGACGCTCATGGGACCACAGGTGGCCAGCACCTGCAGGGATCAAGAGATTAAGAAAAGAAGGGGCGCACGGGATGGGTCCTACTCACCATGTTGTAGACATTTTCCCAGTAGTCCAGCGTTATAAGCTGAAACGTCGTCAGCATGGACCACATGAAGTTGTCAAAGTTGGTGTATCCGTGGTTAGGGTTCTCGCCCACGCAGAGGCAAACGTACTCGAAGGGGCAGTGGCGGGCGCCGGTCAAGTTTCCGCATAGCACGGGCAGCTCCTCCTCGTCGTACAGCCAGTTGTCTGTGTCGTTGACCCAGCTGCAGGGGAATAGATATCCATATAAGATGCAGGCTCACCTCAACTACGAATACTCACATCTGCCAGTCCGCATGGGAGACGTTCGTCCAGTCGGGAGGCACCTGGCGCACACACTTGTTGCGCAGCTCGCCCATGTACACCTGAAGGGCAAAGAGCGCGAAGACCATCAGGCAGAAGATGGTCAGCGTCATGACCTCCGCCAGTTGGCGGAAGGAGTGCAGAAGCGCGTTGATGATCGTCTTCAATCCGGGCATAATGGACACCGTCTTGAGGGCGCGCAGCACGCGAAAGGTACGCAGTCCCGCCAGGTTGCCCACCTCCATGCCTATGGTGGCGTAACCGCTGGTGATGACCACAAAGTCCAGCCAATTCCATGGGTTGCGCAGATACGTGTACTTATTGAGCAGAAAGCCCTTGGCAATGATCTTGATGACCATTTCGATGGAGTAAATAGCCAGGAAGATGTACCTGCGGGGGTCGGGTGGTTATTTAAAGGGGGACTATTGAAGATAAAGACATCTGTACTCACTCCGCCTCCTCCACGGTCTCGGTCATGGCCAGGAAGATGCAGTTGAACAGAATGGTGGCCATGACGCAGTAGTCAAAGAACTGATTGGTAGCGATGTACACACACACGCGCCGCGCCGGGCTCCATGGATGGAAGAGGAACAGGCTCTTGGTGCCCGTGAAGCGGTGAATGTAGTTCTTGCGGAATCGCTTGGACACCACGCAGAAAGTCTGCAATTCGAAAGGAGCGCGAAAATCATTATCTGTTTTGATGTGAATAACGCTAATTTCACTTGTACTGGCAACACTGGTAGCCCAAAATCGGCGCTGCCACCAAAACATCGCAGCAATCGAATAAAATGTATTCATATTCATGAATATATGGCTAAAAAAATAGGTTTTTGTAGACATGGTGCTATAAGTTCTGCTCGAGGGGATTTTCTTATTAAATTACAAAATTAATTTAACAAATTTAATATAAATTTATTTAAAAAAATAAAACAAAACATAAACATCACTCCATCTAAAGTTTGTTTTTATTTTAAAAAAGACTCTGTAATGCAGAGTGAAATTTTAATTTTGCAAGTTATTTTTCTACGCTTTCAAAAACAAAAACCTCGATTAAATTTCACACCCCAGAGTGGGTTTAAAAACATAATGTATCGATATATCGGTACGAGCAAAAGCAGCCCTGAACAAAGCAACCCTGTCAAAATCAACGAGGCTAGTTCGCTGACTTCCGTTTGACGTTCGTTCTTTCGTTCTCAAATCGTCGGTCCGACCAGAAGGAAAATGAGAGCTAAGGTAAAAAAAAGTTTTAAAAGTGAAAAAAAAAATGTTGAAAATAATTTGAACTGAGAGTCAGTGGCCGAGCCCAACACCGGATTATTAATTAATCGTGCATTATCTCTCGTTTTCAGTGGCGTAAGAAGCGTATGCGTAGGTTGAAGCGTAAGCGCAGGAAGATGCGTGCAAGGTCCAAGTAATCGCAGCGCCATCGACCACTAAATGGTGAGTAGAGACACCCGGGAGCACCCCTTGCCGGATGCTAATTCCGATTTTTCGCTTTTCTGTGCTTCCAGGAACTTTTGACCGCAGCCGACACACCGAAACACGCCGTCTGGGCGACCCGCTTGCGGGGCCCACATGTAATTTTGCAAGACCAGTTTTCACACAAACGAACATGTGCATTTAAAATTCACTTTGAAATTTCACGTAAAAATTGTTTCCAATAAATTACTGGATTTTCGCAAAAGTTCCACAAATGAAGTAAAAACATGTGTTATTAATGAGAGTGAGCGAGATGAGAGGAGAGCAGAGCAGTGAAAAAGGGGCAATCGTGCTCTTTCGACATAACCACATTCGCGCGAATCATGTGTCTATATGTGCATGTGTGTGAGTGTGCGTGCGTGAGCACGTTTTTATCAGAATTGCTACATATTTTCTCGGCATTTGGATGAGCCGGCGGCGGCGCTGCAGATTGGAGCTCTAGAATCTGGAGGCGGCATTAAACATTGATCATCTCGAGCGTGGCCTGGCCGGGGGGCAGGGCAGTAAATTTTCCCCCAAATCTGCTAATACCATTAGTCAGGCCGCAATCGGACTAGCTCCCTACACTACTCCTGGCCTCCGGGGAACGCGTGTCGTGCGCTCGTCATGCCGTTCCGCTCAGCGCTCTGCGCTGCCCTGCTGCTCCTTGGGCCACATTCGGAAATATCGATTTGTTTGCCACCGGAGGGGAGAACCTGAACCTGAGCGAGCGCTAGGGAACGCGACGCGGCGGCGTAACCTGAAGCAGCTGCCCGCCCGGGCCAGGTTGTTCATTAGCGCCCTGATTTCCTCAATTATATATGCAGATGATGTGCTGCGCCTCTGACGAGGATGATGCTTCGTCCACCCCTCCCGACCCGACCGCCTGGAAGCCCACTTGTCTGAAGGTCGTTTGTCACTGTAATACACACATAAACGTCGCTCAGCCGAGTAAGCAGAAATTTTAATGTAACAAGCAAAAATTACGATTGGGCGGCAGTTTGCCATTTACCATTTCGTGGGCCGAGGGCTGGAGCTGGAAATTTGCATGAGCGAGGGCACTTGCGCCTGCTCCCTGCTCCCTGCTCCCCCCTCTCCTTCGCCGTGTGGTTCTGGCTTGTGGCGAGGCAGGAGAGAGCTTAAGGATAAGCGTGTGTACTTTTAAGTGCCCGAAATGAAAAGTTGTGTTAGAGGCCCTTGTTCGGCATTTGAGGCAAACATGCGGCGGTGGCAGCAGCGTGTCCTCTGTGGCTGTGTCTTATCGTGGCGGGCGGAGAGGAGTACAGAGAGGAAGTGTTTGCCAGGAGTGAGTGCCATTAAATGCAATTAAGCACTTTGATTCCTCCACCTGGCAGTGCCAGCAAATGGGCAGGGATTCTTGGGCTTGCTTTGCCACTTTGTTTGACTTGTTTTCAGATGCTTGTTCGGCCTCAATTCAAGCCTTGCACTTCGGGGTTCTCGTCTTTTCAGGGAACGATCTAGGACCTATGGCGGTACCTAGTAAATATCAATTGGTGAGGGAATATATTGACCTTTTTAGCTCCGATTAATTATGATTTGTCTGAGCTATTCGCCAGAATTACATTTTTTATCCATAAGACCGAGTAATACCAATGATTTAAGCCACCTTTAAATTCTTTGGTTTATAACTTTGGCTCAGGGCATTGCAGGAAAGAGGTTTACACAATAATGAACCATATTTTTAGAATCTGTATTTATATTTGTTTGCTTGAAAGCAAAGCTAAGATTTAATTACAGAATCTGGAACAACACAGCGGGAGCAGCACCACTGGTCGTCGTTGTCGTCATGGGAGATGTGACCGACCCATAAGCCAGAAGCCAGCTTATATTTGCCTTTTGCTTCCAGCTACGGCCGGACGACTAAGCCTCCGGCCAATAAGATTTAATTATAGATTGCCCTGGACTGTGTTTGTCTTGGCGTTTGGAGGCAGAGCCAGCGGGCAGCGGAGGGAAGGATATCCAGTCGGTCGATAAACACATCACTCGATGTCGCAGGTACGCTCATCTCATGGCTCCACCATAGCCTCGGCCCCCAGCAACGTCCACTTCCACCTCCTATTATATATTGCAGCCGTAGCAGCCGTACCCCCGGTCACTTGCATGTTTATTCTGCCCAGTCGCGCTATGCTATCCTGTGAATTATTTTGCCACGACACGTGGTCGGTCCGTCGGTTGGCTGGTGGAGAGCCGAAAGCTGAAAGCTGAAACCTGAAAGCCGCCGAGTCTTGAGTACACTTGCATGTTCGCCTATAATTTGTCCGCTGCGGCTGCTGCGGCAGCGGAGTACGGGCCAGTTTTGTTTGAGTCACGTAAATACGGTTGTCAACTTTGCTGCCCGGAGCAGCACCGGGTAGCAGGACGGAGGACGGAGGACTGAGCTGTGCATGACATGACCCATATTCCCACACAGTGACCGCACCACCGTATTGTGTGTGTCCTTTGTTTGATGTTGGTAGCTCCAAAAATTTATTCCCGCCTTTGAAATTTAACGAGCGCTCGCAGCTCTCGTGGCATTTACGCTGATTTCCTTTTCGGCTCTCGAAAAGGGCCCCCAAGAGGGCCGTTCTAGGCGTTTCCATTAACCCCGGCAGCCCCGTATCCGTATCCGGTCTCTCTCTCTCTTGGCGGAAAGTGCATATCCACTTGTGCCCACAATGCGCCGCAAAATGCAACAGAAAACAAAAAACTTAGAAAAGGTATCAAAACAAAACAAAAGCAAGGCAAAAGGCGAGGCAGCAGCAAGCCGTGTCGCGTTCCATTTCCGCTGTGCCACTTGCACTTGCTACCGCCTCGGAAACCCCTACCCTACCCTACCCCACGGATCCACACGGGCACTGGGTCGCGTCCGTGTGACTTTTTAATTAGAGCCAATGGGGCGGCCAACTGGGGTGAGGCGACAGCGGCGGCGGCGGCGGCTCTGCGGATAATGAGCGCAGAGCGCCGCGGCAGAGGGTCACACACACACTCACTCACCTCCTCGTAGATGAAGGTGTCAATCTCCTCGAGCGGCTTGCCGTACATGTGCTCCGGAAAGGGCTCGAACTTCCGGGGCAGGACGTCGCCATCCTCCACGGAGGCCTTGGTGCGCGGATGGAAGCCGTATTCCCGCACCAGCTGGATGTGCCGGTTCTCGTGCTTGACCTGCGACTTTTGCGTGTACGCGACGACCTGGTGCTTGGCGATAGCTGCAAGATATAGGTTGGAGAGGAAGCTCTGATCAGTAAAGAAAGAACAATCAAGTATTAAACAAAACCATTTTATGCAGGGGTTCATAAATGAATTTGTATCATTTCGATCATGTGTATCATTTTCAGCTCTGATAATCGTCCGTTTTTTTTAAAGAGAGACCCGTTCGATCCTACATTGCAGGATGAGAGAGAGACTAGAGAGAGACAGTGAGGCAGAGAGTAGTAGAATCTTTCTCGAATGAATCGAAATGATTGCTGTAACTTTTTGGTCTTAGTTGGCTACAAGGCAGCATAAATTTTTAAATGATGTGCTTTCAAAGGCCCAGAATCTAGAGTCTGGCGGGAATTGACAGCGCATTGCCATCGGTTTAATGGAGCGGGATCGGGATAAATACCCGCTGAAGATTCAAGTGATGCAGGCTTTTGCTGGCGCCATGACCGGAGCCATGACGCGGGTCGTTACGCATCCGTTCGACGTTCTCAAAATCCGCTTTCAGATCCAAGTTGAGCCGCTCAGCGACAGGAGCAAGTGGAAGTACCGTGGCATCTTACAAGGCTTTCACAAGGTATACGTCGAGGAGGGAGCCCGGGGCCTGCTGCGCGGCCATTCCTCGGGCCAAGTGATGAGCATCTCCTACGCCATTGTCCAATACTGGTCCTACGAGCGATTCCGGAACTTGGCGCGCACGGTTACCTACCTGGAGGATCATCCCTCGTTGCGACACTTTCTGTGCGGCGGCTTCTCGGGTTGTATGGGCGCCGTGGCATCCCAACCCTTCGACGTTGTCCGGACTCTGGTGGTGGTCGAAGATCCCAATTCTACTCGCAGTCGGATGCGTCCGCTGGAGGGAGTGCGGCTGGTATATCGCCAGTTTGGCTGGAGGGGCGTTATGACAGGGCTGCCCTTTACCATGGCCGAAACGTTTCCACTGGTGGGCTTCAACTTCCTCATCTACAAGTACCTAAACTCGTGGGTGCTGGCGGGAAAACAGGCCGAAGAGTGTCACGTAAGTTCGTCCCGGACAGGGCTGTGCAAAGAAATCCACAGCGGATATCTGTTCGTAAATGGCGCCCTGGCCGGTGTGGTGGCCAAGTCACTTATTTATCCGGTGGACCTACTGAGGAAGCGCATCCAGTTGGTGAGCCTCAACCAAGAAAATCCGAGCTCAAGAAGCAGCCCCGACTGTCCCACGGTGTTGCAATGCATCGTGGCCACATTTCGGACCGAGGGCATGCACGGATTCTACAAGGGAATAATGCCCACTTTGATCAAGTCGGCCCTGACCAGTGCCTTCTACTTCACCATCTACGATTTGGTCAACCGTCGGTTCATCGAGCCACGCAAGGAAGAGTAGTCGACTTGGCGAATTGCGGGCCAGACTCTTGAAAGAGTACATGGAATATGATGATATAGAGACTTGTCTTTATATTTTACAAGTAATGATAAAAAATATACACCCTTTTATCATCAGTAAAGATTATAATAATCTTAATCTTTGGGGCCAAAATACAATGCTTTGTACAAGAAAAAACATTTGCGGGTTCTTCAGCTTCAAAAAATGTGGAATAGGAACCCCGAGTTTGTTAGTGGCAATAAAAAGAAGCTGAGATCATCGAAGACGGGCTTAAATTATTAAACTAACATGGTTTATTTTGTACATCAGCATCGCGTGAGGATGATGTATGGAATATATGGATGAACGAGACGTATATAAGTTAAAAGTTCCGTGCGGATGGAGTGTGAACTGGAGGACATGAGGGCGCTATACAGTAGACTAGACGACCGGATGATGGCCAGGGCCGAACTTTGCTGTCTAAGACCAGCTGGAGGCGCCGGATCCTGACCAGCCGCCGGCAGCTGGCGCCGAGTAGCTGTACCCGTCACCGCCAGAGGATCCGCCGTAGGAGCCACCGCTGCCGGAAGCAGCTGCAGCAGCCACCACCTGTGTGTCGTAGCTGGAACCACCTCCGCTGCTGTAGCCACCGCCATGTCCACCGCTGTAGCCACCGCCATGTCCACCACTGTATCCTCCGCTGCTGTAGGACGAGCCACCGCTGCTGTAGGAGGAGCCACTGCTGTAGGAGGAGCCGCCGCTGTAGGACGAGCCGCCGCCATAGCCGCCAGAGGACCCAGTGTCGTATCCACCGGAGGAGCCGTGCCCATCACTGGAAGCAGCAACGGCAGCCACCAGCTGAGTGTCGTGTCCACCGCCTCCTCCGCTGTAGCCTCCGTATCCGCCGCCACTGCTGCCTCCGTATCCTCCACTGCTGCCTCCGTGGGCAGAAGAGTCCGAGCTGGCGGCGATGGCTGCAATGTTAGCAATGGCATGGCCACCATAGTCGCCACCGTGGCCGCTGCCTCCGTGTCCGTGTCCATGTCCATGGTCGGAGGAGGAGGAGGAGGAACCTGCAGCAGCTGCTATGGCGGCTATCTTGGCGTCATCGTGGCCAGATCCTCCGTGTCCACCGCCGTAGCTATATCCACCGGAGCTATGACCTCCGTGTCCGCCACCGCCGGCACTATAACCATGGTTCTCCGTGATGACGGCATAAGTGGCCACATGGCCGCCGCCTCCTCCTCCACCACTGTAACCGCCATCGTGGGAGTGCACCTCATAGCCACCGCCATGCCCTCCAAAGTCACCGCCTCCGTGTCCACCGAAATCACCACCTCCGTGGCCTCCATGATCCCCACCACTCTCCGGAAGATGGATGCGGATGTGGACGTGCTCGCGTCCGAACGTGGGCTTGCCCCACACAGCCGGACTGGCCAGCAGGAGCGCACTGATCTGAGGTGGGGGGGGAGAGGGAAAGTAAGGTCGAGGGCTAGGAGGAGATGCTCAGCCGGAAACTCACTATGAAACGGGCCGCCATGTGTCTGGATTCGTTGCCAAGGACTCTCGGATGATAACTCGCCTCTGAACTGACTGGAAATGATTCGGCAATCGTGGCCGCGCGCCGTTTTATAGTCGGGAGCCGGGAGCTGGGAGCTGGGGGTTATGTAAGAGACAAGACGCGACGCGACGGCCACCGAGCCAACGAGCAAGTGCAGAGATAATCTCTTTCGACGGCGACAAGAGATGAATGGAGCCACGACCGCGACCCATTGAAGGCCACATTGTTTCGTCTTCGCTGTGCTTTTCTTTCTCCATCTTCGCTCCACTCTCCCTTTCGGCGGGGATCGCGATCGCGAGAGTGTTGACCTTTCACATCATATCCAGCATGTGCCCTTTGCAAATATACGAGACTCTCGCTCTCACTTGGCTTACACGGCAAGAAATTGCGTATTCTGTGCACCTTCATTCTATTCTTTTTTTATATTAGAACTCACTTTAATATGCTCTTTCTCATAGAAGTATTTTTTTTTTTTTCAAATCAAAGATTTATGTCAAAAAAGCATTAATTTTAATTCGTAACGTCTTTCGTTGATAATTTCAATTAGGTTAACAAATCTGCATATTCTGTTTTAAATATTAAAACAATTGCTTTTGTTTTTCAATTTTTGACATTAAAATGATGTCTTTTTAATTCAAAAAATTATTATTAGAATTTTTAGATTTTAATGACGAATTGAGATATATATGTAAGCTTTTTGGCATTATTTCGATTTTTCATATTCATATTCTTCTCTCAAGAAGAGCGAATATATATTTATCTACTATCTTTTCCTGCTTAATAATCAGGTATTTTTTTAACGTGTACTCCACACTCTCTCTCTCCCTCTCTTTCTCCGCTGTAGAGCAGTGGCTTCTGGTGCTCCACTTTCGTTCGAGAGAAAATCTGAGTGGCCCTCAGCTTTTGTGGGCTGGCTGGAATGGCCGAAAATAGCCGAAAATGGTTAAAATCGAAATTCAAACTGTAGTAATATGCAACTTGACCAGTTTCAGTTTTAGTTTTTGGCCCAGAGCTCTCTTTGTTACTGTTGAGCGCGATTCAAGCGCTAACCGTTAGGTATTTTGTTTACTACGTTCATGTTTATGGATGTTTATGCAGATACGAACTTCCTATTGGCAATTCCTTATTGTGGCCCGGACTTGCATAACGGATTGGCCAAGGGTTTGGCTGCTGGCCAGGTCGTTTGTCATTAACCCATTGATGACAAGACGATGGCGGGGGAACCATGCCGGAAATTAGACCGATAATGTTGTTTGCTGGGCGGATAAAACGGGTTCTGTTCTGTTCTGTTCTCTGGCCCTACTCCTGCTGCTCCCCGTGATGGGGCTCTTGGAGCAGCAGCGAGCTGCGAAAGTGGCTCTCGAGCCGTTATTGGGTTAAGCCTCGCCCGCAGCGCAGCATCAAAATATCTCGTCATGCTCTGGGTTTTGTTTCAGCATCAGCAGAGACGGACGACTGACGACGAACTGCCAGCGGAGGAGAGGTCATGGCCACTGGCCACCATTGCCACCCATTGCCCAGTCCTCCTATGCCTCTGTGCCTCCCACTCTGTTATGCATTCGCCGTTGATTAGCTACAGTTTTCATTAGCGCCGCAATTTTCATCCGAATCCGAAGCCGAGTCCAAGTCCAAGTCCAAATTGAAATGGGACTGGGAATCGGGGCCATGCGGCAATTTCGATTACGTCGCTGATTAACATCTTGGCAGCTCGTCAGCGGCGCTTGCCAGCTGGAAGCTCGGCAGATTCCATCGCTGCCGAATAATTAATACACATTTAACCGACTCTCGACTCGAGTCGACTCGGATTGTAAACAAAGGGGGGAGCTTACATAAGGAACTAGCCGCCGAGCTAAGAGCGGGACACCAACGCAACAATCTGTTGCCAATCAAACCATAATGACGATCATAATCACGATGCTGTGGCGAATGGAGCTCGAATTGGGAGCGCAGAGCTCGGGCACGGGCACGGGCACTCGAGTTGCATTTCATTAACAGCAGACTGGAGAGTCATCTCTCGATTGGGATTACATCTTTCACTGGAGCTACGAGGGCCAATGCTGACGCTGCTGCTGCTGCTGCTGATCATCATCATCATCCCGCTGCCGCTACTAAGATGACTGTGACGACGGCGGGCAACCGGTTGGCGGTCGCACATTAACATCAGATGCAACCAGCAACGCACATCTTCCCCGTATTGCATAATCCCCGATGCCAGGCCCCGGGACTCGCTCTCTTCGCGACTCAAGGCATCTTCATGCGGAAGCAAAGTCATTCTCAAAGCGCCCAAAAAACAAAAAGGAAATTGCACACAGACACAGAAAACTTAAAAGCCACTAGCCCCTTGCAACTTGCAACTAGCAACGTGCAATGTGCAATGTCGTGGTTTTCCCCCGAAAATAACCAGTTGCATTCACTCACTTGAAGAAATGTTGCCAACTAATTTGAATCTAATTAGTCTTTAATTGATTTATTGTAAATATACCACAAGGGTAAGCAATAAAAGGTCAATAGGTCAAGAACTGCTTACAAACAGCTTATAAAGCCTTAAAAAAAAGACAAGGAATAAGCAACTTTAAGCTCCTCTGAGTTATTGTCAATTTACTGCACTAACTATTATAATTTTCTCCAAGTGCAGCCATTGTTGCAGTTTCAGTGGCAATTCCCATTGCCGCGACTGCTTCAGTTGCAGTTGCAGCTGCGCAGACCTTTACACAAGTTCAATGGTGCCGGGAATGGAAATGGAAATGGGATTGGGATTGGGATTGGGACTCATACTCGTACTTGGTCTCGACGAGCTCCTCGCCACCCCCTGGCGGCACTTTCTATGCGCCCCATTTGCTTCCTGGCCCTGGGCAAAGCCGAATCCAATTTGGAGGAGACGCAGCGGCAGGATGAGAATGAGGAACAGAAGCGGCAGTGAGGCGAAGCGAAGCGGACCGGACGACAAACAGAAAGTGGAAAAAGTGAAAAAGTGAATCGGGTGAAGAGGATAAAGCGAGATGCAGCCCAGCAATTGCTCTACATATTTAATTAGTTTCCGTTTCCGTTCATATTCGTAATCCGCAGCTGGTTGCCAGCAGCAGCAGCTCCCGTTGCACATGGCCTTTGTGCATTGTTCACCTCCCCAATGAATATCCTCCGCTGACAATGGCACCCACCACGCCCCACACCCACTCGTTTTTCGCCCCTCCTCCAGCGACAGAGAGGACAAATTGCGCTCTCTATCGGCGCCTGCAAAACGGTTGCGTAACTTATGGCCAGTCATCAGCCGAAAAACTTTTGCTGGACGCTTCTCGTTTTTCGTTTTTCGATTTGTTTATCATTTATTTAAACGGCCTTAGGGTCAGCCTGTCCCGCCATTAGGCCGCTTCGATTCCCTTCTCGTTTTATTGGCCAAGACCCAGACCCAGACGACCGAGGCAGATAGACCCAGATCCAGACCCAGCACACAATGAGCAATGCTATTTAATTATGTTGATGAGCACGACCGGACAGGAGGAGGACAGGATTCCGGGACAGGAAGTGGCAAGGAAAACGCACAACACGCACAAAAAGCACAAATGCCTTCCCGCTCCGCCACTCCTTCCGTCGACATTCCGTATTGCACAGTGGGTGGTGCCTTTGTAACACGGGAGGATTCAGGACAAACAAAAAGCTGATTTCAACGATACCTCCCGAAAAGGACTATCTAGCCCCAGTTAAACTTTGTAGCCGATTAGGATTACCCAAGTTTTCTGAACTTATAAGTAAGAAAGCAGCAATCTTATGATGATTTTTCTTTTCTTCGATTCCACTTAATCACAGCTTTGAGTCCGCGTGCAGTCTATTACCACATGGAAATGAGTAAATAAGTCCCCTCAGAATTTTAAATCACAAATGGCACCTTGTCGCCTGTCTTGGTGTGTGGATTATCCACCAAGGACATGCCACAAGATCCCAAGGAGCCAACGTGCCACCACATCTGTGTGCCCTGGCACCCACTGTGCACGTGTTTCGCTTAGTTGGCGTGCAGGTGTCGCTGTCAGAGGAGCATAGCCAGAAGCAGGTGGAGCCGGAGCAGCAGGTAACCCCTGACACCTGCCCCCTAGCTGCTCCGGCACTGGCTTTCAATGCATATGCCCTCGTATACAGATTTGATGGCCTGGCCCCATTAGCCCCGCCGCTCCCTCTGGACACCTCAAGAATAATATTTATGAGGTCGAGCGGAGGGGCGGAGGCAGCAGCTTGGGCTTGGAAAACTATCAATAGCAGGTATCGGGGCTTAGTAGTTGCGACTGGGACTGGGACTGGCTGTGGGACTCACCTTTCTCATCGTTGGACGCCGTTTGATCATCACTCATCTTGACTGATTGTCGTCGTTTGGTTGGTTGTTGCTGCTGCTCTTTCCTCTTTCCTCTTCGTCCTTGGCTGCTGCTGCTCTTGCCGTTGATATTTCTCTCTCGCTCTCGCTTTAGCTAGGGTCCTTAGGGCAGCTGCTGCAGCATGTCGCTCTGGCGCTCTTGCTCGCACTCACGCCAGCAAGGCTTCTCACTCGATTTTCGAACACTGGGCATACGTATGTCTGTCTCTGTCTCACACTTATTCAGGCGAGCGGATCGCTCAGTTTACCGTTAATATTGTCACCGTTCCCTTTGTTAACCATTTTGTGCGCTCTCGCATTTGTTGTTGTTATTGTTGTTGCTATTATTGCTATAGTTGTAGCTGTTGCTGTTGCTGTTGCTGTTGTTGTGCTTATCACGCTTGGGCCTTTCATGATGCCTACTATTGCTATATTGCTATGCTATGCAAATCTTATGACTACGACAGTTTCCAATAATGGCATTTGGCATCGTCGACGCCTCAGCTCGTGCCGCCTCCTCCTTCGTCTATTTATCTTCTCCTTCTACTTCTATTGTGTGAGCTTTGGCTGGCGGCTTTGTTGTGTTGATTATTGCTTTACATTTTGTGAAGCGTCTGTTTGGTAAATGGAAGAAATAGATCCAAAGAAATGTGTGTGAGAGTAGAGAGATTTAAGCTTATGTAAGACTGTCAGGGGGAAAGACTGGGGCTAAATTAAATCCGTTCTCTCCGCAATTGCTATGCGTCGTGTCATGTAACGGTAATTGGCAAAGCGCTAATCCCCGTTAGCTCAGGACACCGCCATGCACAAGAGCACACATACCAACATGCATACGTACGTAACGTAACGACTCACTCGTCTTACGTGTGTGTAATGTGCGTAACGGAAGAAGAGATAAACACCTGGGCAAGGAGGGACAGGGACAGATTGAGCGCCGCTTTAAGACTTAAAGCTTAGGGAAGATAAAGTTAATTAACATTATGGCACACACACACACACCCTCTCAGACAATCTAGCAGCAAACACACACACACTAACACTAGCCGGGCGCGCACAAAGTAAGATACCAAGAATTGATAAATGGCGCCCAACAAAAAGCAATGAGGTTGCGTGGGCGAAGGAGTGGGAGGGAAGGCCGACATGCTTGGATGCTGCTCATTGCTCAGCGCTTTGTTGCTGCTCCCCGGCATTGTGGTGTGTGTGTGTGAGTATCGTATCTGTAGGCCTGCTTCCTGTATTGCGTTTGTGTTTTTCGCCAACTTCTTGACACGTCTGCAAGCGAGCAACTGACGCGAAAATGGAAAAGCGTTAGATGAAGGTGCCCATAAAATATTCAATATCAAGTTTCCACCGGCCCCGTGCCGTCCCTCGTTATGGCAGTTGATGTTTGCTGGCGGAAATTTGCTCGCAGCAAGAAAAGGCAGGTAGGCGAGGAGCAGGAGAGGCCATTAGGCCAGGGTAGGAGAAGAAGACGTAGCGCCATAGGAGATCCGAAAAAGAGATTCACCTGCACCTGGGCCGCACACACAAATCGTGAAAAATACTTTTATTACAAACAATAAGAGCTGCGCACGAGGCATTAAACAATGTGTTGTTTGTTGGCTTACAATTTTACGGCGGGTCTTCCCCTTGGGCATGCTGCTGCTTGCTTGCTTACTTTGCTTGCCCCTGTCCGCTTTTCGGTTTTGGTGTTTTCTGGGCGTGACCAGCACAGCACAGCAGAGCAGAGCAGCTCTGCTGCTGGTTTTAAAGTTAGCCCATAAAAGGGCGGCAGCGGCGAGCAGCAGAGCTTTGCCAGTTTGCCCCTAAAGTTGTGCTACCAATTTGGTACGACTCCGGACTCCTGCTATACTACCGCCGCCCTCCCACCTGCCCAACTTCCACTCTCCTCACGAAACGAAACGAAAAGTGTGGCCGCCTAGTTAAGTGCACATCAAGAGCTAATTTATGGCCCCAATCCTCATGCCACAATGCCGCCTCCGTGGCCGCCGCACTGCGGTTAAACATAGTTGTGGGCGACCACCTCACACACCCAACACACACACACACACAGGACCTCTCGCACATTTGAATGTTCGATTTTACCTTTAAACATTTTGCGTTTAATTGTTGTTTACCCTTCGTCTGTTGCAGCTGTAGCAATGTATGGATGTTGTCGGTGTTGTTGTTGTTGTTGTTGTCGGGATGATAGCGGGGCTTTATGTAATCGCTGGTGTGTGCTTGCACTACTTGGTATACGTATTCGGTGCGCTATTCTATTTCTATTTTCGTATTTCACTTTCTTGGGCCTGCAATACACACACACGGCTCACACACTTATACCTTTGCACTTCACTTTCCATTTGCGTTCGCGTTCGCGTTCCACTTTCCACTTCCCAACACTGGCGCACTCACTAACTACTCCCGTTAGCGTTGCTGCTCCGCAGCTCCTGCTCCTGCTCCTGCTCCTACTGCTGCTGCTGTGTTTTATTTGATTTTATTTTACATTAATTACATTTTTATTTAGTCGCAACTGTGCAACAATGCGGGGGGGAGGGAATGGAACGGAACCAGCAACAAAAACAGAAACAAAGCAAGAAAAAAACTTTGGGCACGCACATTGTTTGACACACATACACGCACGCACACACAGCCACGGTAGACTGAGAAGTGTTATTACAATTTACTGTTGATTTCTTTTCCCAACCAACTGGCTAGTGCGAGCGAGGCAGCACAATGGACCCTTCGCCTCTGAATGCGGCTGTGTGTGAGTGCGAAGCGTGCGAAAGAGCGCGAAAATGTAGGTTAGTTTCCGTTGTATCCCGATGGCCCCTCTCCCCCGCCCCCCATCCCTTACAGCAGCAGCAGTAACAGAAGCAACAACAACAGCGTGCAGCACACATTTCACTCTATTTTTGGGCGCTGAAGAATTTTTTGCCCGCTGCCTCCGCCGAAATGCACTCGTGTGTCGCTGTTCTGGTGAGTGTAGTAACTGTAAACTGTAACTGTATTCGCGCACGTGTGCGTGAACGAGCGAGTGTGAGCGAGGACTCTGTGTGTTTTCTTTTTTTTCAGGCTTTTCACTGCTTTTCACCATATATTCCTTGGCCGTGTCCCACTCTACGTAAGTGCGCTGGCATGGCGACTGCTCGGCTCTAAGGTTCGTCGGCGACTGAGCTCGGCTAACGGGTTTTCCTTTCCGTTTGACGTAATCTGCAGGGCGACCGCGATGCAGAGCGATGAAAAAACACACTCGAACTTCCCTGTATTTTTGCCTAAAAAAGGACTTGTCGGGAAATGTTCTCTCTCTCTCGGTTCGCCTTCGTCGCTCATGCTCATTCTCTCCTCTCCTCCCGGTTAGCCGGCATAAACAAATGCCGTGCCACATGCCACACTCGCACGCTCATGCCACACGACCAGAACTTCCCCATATTCCTAGTCGTATTCCTCTGCTGTTGCTGCACCGCAGGCTTCCTTCCTTCCCTTCGCCGCTTTCCCTGCTGCGGGGGAAAATGTCAAAATGATTAAGCTTGAATATGGGCCACTGGCTAACAAAGCCAGCACCAGCGGCATGCGGACAGACGCCGTTCATCAGTCCAAGTGCAGCGGCCCCCTTTTTGCTAGCCCGTCTCAGGCCGCTTGGCATACAATGCGTATACGTAATGTGCAGCACGTGACGTATACGCAACGTTGGTCGGGGCGCCGATCCGCAGATCAAGCTGCCACTCGCTGTGCATCAGTCCCAGTGCGCTGGCCCCATTTCTCGCCTGCCTTCGATTTCAGCTTGGCATACGATGCGTATACGTAATGTGTAGCACGTTAAGTATACGCAACGTTGGTCGGTGCGTCGATACGCGGATCAAGCTGCCGCTCGCTTTCGCAATGCCAGATAAGCCAAACAGCTTATCAGTCTGAGAGAGCCCGCTGAGCAGCTCATTCGGAAGCTCAGTTCTCGTCGAGATTCCGTCAGAGGCGGAAGAACGCGGAAATTGAAGCTCCTCCGCCTGCGATCGTAGTTGCAAGTGTTCCAGATAAGCTTATCGCACGGGAAACGGAAGCCAGCCTAGGACAAAATGCGTATTTTTTGGCTGTGGCTGGGGCCGCCCCTGCTCATTCTCGTTCTCCTGACGATGATGGTAGCAGGAGACGGTAACTCCACCAGTACTACGACTCCTTCCACCAGAACTACTACTAGTAGGGCTACCAACCACACCACTGGCTATGAGCAAGCCACTCAGCAAATTCTGAAAAAGGCCACTGATCGCATGCACCTCATCTGGCACATGAAGCGGCGCATCTTTCTGCAGCTGACGGCCAAGGGTAAGTCACCGCTGACCGGCGGCCAGGCCCTGAGTGGCAAGCAGGAAGTGGAGGCGGACACCTACCGGCTGATGTACGAGCTGGCGGCCAATCTGAGCGTGGTGCCGGTGGCCTTGTTGGGCGATCCTCTGCTCCGCAGGCGAGTGCAGCGCCTGGCCAAGCTGCAGCTGCAGGGACTTCGGCCCAAGGACTACGAGCAGGCCAAGGATCTGCTGAGGACAACGCACAATTTCGTGAGCGGTCAGATAGTCTGTCCGCAGGAGGATTGCTCTGCCCGCGGCCCGCTGGCCATGTACCCGCAAATCGTGAATAAGAATATGCGGACCAAGCTGTATGAGGAACTGCTGGTCAACTGGTTTGGCTGGCGCAAGGCCATCAACGAAAAGGAGCTGGCCAAGTCGACGTTCATCGACTATGTGCGCCTGCTGCGAATCGCTGCCACCTACAATGGCCACGTGACGCCCTCGCGCACCTGGTACCTGCACTACGATACAGAGAACTTCCAGGCCGAGTTGGAGGCGGTCGTCTGGGAGATTATGCCACTCTACCGAGAGCTACACGCCTATCTGCGACACGAGGTGCAGGCCGCCTACCCCAAGGCGGACACCAAGAGCGACGGCGCCATCAGTGCTCCGGTCATGGACCAGATACTGTCGCAAGACTGGTATCCGCACCAGTTCTTTCGCACGCCGCATTCCAGTCGGCAGCACCAGCTGCCCTCCGTCCACCGTCGCCTGGAGGAGGTCCTGGTGACGCCCGTGAAGATTAACCGAAAGGCTGCCGAATTCTTCGAGTCGCTGGGCCTTAACAACCAGTCCGCGTAAGTGAATCCCTACGATCTTTTTAAACCTTAAGCAGTCTCTATTCCCTTCCCCGCCCACAGTACATTCTGGGATCGCTGGTCCCGCCGGATGAACGACGACGATGGCGGCCTGGAATGCAAGTCGCAGGTGTACTACTTTCCGCCGGACGTGGCGCTGCGCTACTGCCCCAAGCTGGACTACAAGAAGATGATGCAAATCCATGGCACGATGGCGGAACTGCAGTACAATATCTACAAGCTGTCTCAACCCTTCGGGCTCGACACGGAGCCGTGTCCTGGCTTTGGTGCCGCCATAGCGGAAACGGCTATCCTGGCCTCCGGCACACCGCGCCACCTCGAGAGGCTGCACATCCTGCTGAACAAGAGCCTCACCGAGGAGCAATCGCTCAATCGGCTGTTCCGCATGGGTGTGCACACGCTGATCGCCGTGCCGCAGTATTTCATCAACGACAAGTTCCTCGTGGACGTAATGGACGGCCGAATCGGTGTCAAGGACTACAACTGTGCCTACTGGAACCTGCAGGACAAGTTTGCTGGCGTTCAGCCACCATCGCCGCGCAACAACAGGGACTTTGATCTTGACTTTAAGTTCTATCGTGGCATGAATCCGGAAACCTCCAACACCAAGTTAGTACCTCGGCGGAAGAGCTGGAAATCGCTTATTATCCATTCTTTGTCCACAGAAAATTCCTGGCCGAGATTTTGGGCTTCCAGTTCTACCGCTCCTTCTGCCTCGCTAGTGGTCAGTACAGGCCCGGTGATCCGGAGTATCCGCTGCACAACTGCGACTTTTATGGCAGCAAGGAGGCGGGCAAGAAGATGCGGGACATGATGACGCTGGGTTCCAGTCGCCACTGGCGCGATGTGATGGAGATTGCCACCGGGGAGCGGAAGCTGAGTGGTCGCGGCATCCTGGAGTACTTTGCTCCATTGTTCACCTGGCTAAAGGAGCGCAACAAGCAGCTGGACATTGAGCCGGGCTGGGATGCCGATGAGTGTGAGTACATATAGAAGGAGTTAAGTTTATCGGGTGATTACAGTGAGTCCTCTCTCTCATTTTTCAGTATGCCGCAGGGACTAAGCTCGTATATTCAACATAAAGTAACCCGCAACACATTATCCTACCGTATCAATTAACCCCTTAATAAAATAAAAGACATACTTAAGTTTATGTGTTATACTAAATAGGAAATCGAACGAATCATAGAGCAAGGTTTGCTTCCAACCCTGTTTTTTTTGGCAGAATTAATTGGTCAAGAATTGTTCTTAAAAAATATGTTGAGACTGATTAGAGTCCGATTAGGTAATCTGTTGATTACATTATCAGTGTTGAGCATATTTTTTATAAACAATTCTTGTATCTCTCGATTTGGAACCACTCCAACTTGGTCTTGTCGGATCCTTTTAACAACCAAATACTGGTACGAATGCCATCTTCAAAGGGGGTACAGCTCCTGCGATGACCTTAATTTGTTACCCACCTAAGATTTAAACTATTCCTGTACATATTTCAAATGTTTATCTACAAAGGCACTTTGGTAAAACGATGGAATCTTACGTCTACTCTAGGCACTATACATATCGTTAGCTTATCGATCGAGTGGACACTTTCCATGTGGTTAAAGCGCAGAACATGGCTTGTTGCACAAGAATATATAAATAAAAGTGGCAGCACTGGCCGTGATGATGATGATGATGATCGTGGGTGGTGTTCCGAGATCCATTATGGATGAGAGCGAGACGAAGGACGGACTGGGCGCTAGTGTTACCTACATGGTCGTCTCCGAGTCGGGCGGCGTATGGTAGTTAAGATTGTAGGCGGGCGGACCGTTGTTGAGGAAGGCCATCGAGCGGATGCTCTCCCGCGATGCTGTCCGCTTGGAGAAACTCATGGCGCTCACGTAAGCAGGCGCCGGATCCATGGGCGGGGGCGGAAGATAGTGTTGCTGCTGCTGCTGCTGCTGCACGTGCATGGGATGCTGCTGGTAGAGGGGAGGCGTGCAAGGAGCCTGAGGCGGACTGGCACTGGCCCCATTCAGTCCGGCGAACACGTTCTCCCCAGCGGCATTCCCGTAAACGTTGGACAATGGCCGGGAGCCGTGGAAATTCGAGTAGCTGGAACGCACCGAGGGGGGCCGATTGTTGTACATCTCGTCCGGCGTGTGACCTACGTCGTTTAGGTGCGTGGTGGAGTGCTGGTAACTGGGATTGTAGTGCCCTCCGCCCGACTGCAGGATAGATGACGTCGCAGGAGCTGGGAGCGGCGGTGGTGGCGGCAGGGTCGGTGAGCCTGGTTCCTCGAGCACTGCTCCCTGTCCGTTGGTGTTGTAGTAGATGGGATCCAGAGGAATGTTCTTGCGGTAGCTGTGGTAGTAGTGCCGGTTGCTCTTGCCCAGGCTGCCCAGCTGGCTGCCGGACACGTTGGTGTTGTTCACGATGTCGTCGTTGAGCGATTGCAAGTTGGAGGCGGTCAGCGAGAGCTTGTCCTGCTGCTGCTGCTGCTGCCGGTAGAAGGAGCCCAGGTGTGGCTGCAGCTGCTGCAGCTGCTGATGCTGCTGGAGCTGCTGGTCAATGATCTTGGTCACCGGGTTCTGGTGATACTTTCTTCGCGAGCTGCGCGTACTGCTCCTCACATAGCTGCCGCTGCTGCTGTCCGCTCCGCCGCCGCCGCCGTGTCCCGCCGAATGGCCATGCTTGGATCTCAATGTACCGCTGGAGCCGTGATGTGAGCGCCTGCTGCTACTGCCGCCGCCACTCGACTGTCGTCCTTGTGTGCCGCGTGCCATCACCGAGCGACGCTTGACGCGACGCGGGGTCATTGGCTTGGGACTCAGCTCGCCGCCGCCGTCGTCCTGGTCGCCTCGAGGATCGCCCAGTCCCAGGGCCATGGAGTGGCTGCCGTGCCGAATGGTGTCGCTGCTGCTGCCGCCAAACTCGATGGAGTACAGGGACTGGCGGTGCTTGGACTGCTTGCTAATATGCTTCACTGCGTCGGTTGAGGGGGAAGGAGAATGAGATTGTATCAGTCAGAGAGCTGGAGCGTTATTTCCAAGAGATACGAGAGTTACCTGGGGTTAGCTTGAGTGTGGTGTGCTTTTTATGAGAGAGGAAGGAGGAGCTGTTGTTAACAACTTGGATTAGCTACGTTTTGGAGGAGTGTCGAGAGAGTTAGCGTTGGGTTAGAGCCACAAGTATGCTACGGAAAGCCAGCTACCGGGAAGAAGAGGCTATACTAGAGCCGCTACAGAGGAGGAGCAAGAGTCATTTGAGTCGTTTGTTTACTTATTTTATTTGGAAACGCTTCGAATCTCGCAAAGATCAAGGTCTAAACAGGGGTTCTATCTAACAGTAAATGGTAAATAGAGTCTAGGCTACGTAAATTTTGGATCTGCTCCGCGGTAATGCCTCAAGCTTAATACTTAGTACTAGGACTTAACAGTTCTATAAACCTTTGTTTCGTATAGCGAATCTCTCGCACTTAACTCAATAGGCAACGTTTTTGCATCGTAGTACAGTTTTGTAATTTATCGTAAATATGTGTAAATAGCGTATATATATATATATATTATTAGTTAAACAACAAAAAGGCAGCTGCTGTTGCGGGGAGGCTGCGCTCTCCCTCGCATAACACATCAATATATATGTCTAATCTCTACTATATTCCGTCATTCTCCTCCAAGGCATCTCTGTTTGCAATTGGCATTCTTCTCATCGTGGACAAATCTCTTCATATATCATCCCAATTCCAGGATAATAATGACAGTTTGTGACATTATCATTCGTTTTTGTGAAATAATCGTTTGCTTGTCGTTCATGTTCTTTTTTTTTTTGTTTTTTGTTTACAGTTTATCACAGATCAACATAAAATTTGTTAGGGCCTTTCTCCCTCCGACTTTCCTATCACATTTCGAGCCGGAGCCGGGGGAAAGTCCCTATATTTTTTGCACGCGCGTGTGAATATGGTACTTAGACTTAAACTAAAGACAGCAGCTCGTCCGAAGCTAGATCTGGGCCTGGTAGCCGGCTGGTTAGGCACAACAAAGAAACAGCAACACGCAAATAGGTGTGTCCAAAGACAATATAGGCTGCAAGATACGTAACGCCAGTAGGATAAGCGTTACGCATCTTGCGACACTATAAGGTCTTTGGGTAATGTGTGGGTGAGTGTGTGCTTGTGTTTAGGGAAGTTAGTAAGCTCCTTAAAGAGCATAAACTATAGACAGAGAGTCAGAGATAGAGATAAACAGTTGGGGACGTACTTTAGGCCTGCACGCCCACCACCGAGTTGCAAAAGGAGCGGGGACGGGACTTTTGGCCATTGCCATTGCGGCCACTTCGGCGATTAACGTGGGGAGCAGCCTCCGCCTCCGCCTGTGTCTGCTCCACCAGCCGGTCATCGCTCTGGGCCCGCACCACATAACCCGGAGGAGGGGCGCGTATTTGGTCGCAAAAGTTCACGGGAATCGGTGGCCTTGGCCGGCGATTACTGCGACGCACCATGGGCGAACCGTGCGGCACGGGCAGGTGTGCCCCGTGTGCCGCTTGAATGGAGCTGGGACCCAGCTGTGTGGGCATGGCATAGCGCTCGGCCACCTCCGGCGAGAGATCGGGATAGGGCGCCTGGCCCAGGCGCTGGTGGAAGATGTGAGGCCTTGGAACCGGCGGCGGAGGTGGCGTTAGGACCTGATGACGATCTATCTCGCCGTCTTCGCCATCCGCTTCCTCGTCCTCGTCCTCGTCATGCTCCATCTCCAGGCAACTGTGCATGGGCACCGTGGGCAGCGGAATCTGCGTGGGTCGACGGGCCAGACGAAGGGGCGAGGGCAGGCCGTTCTGCTCGTAGGGGGGATAGGCATTGTTGTTGGAACTAGAGCGAGAGTTCAAGTGAAAGACGACGGCAGAATGCGGCTGGGCGTTGTTGTTATCGCCAAGGAAGAGACCATTCGGCGTGGGACTTTGGAAGGGCACATAGGTCACGCCATGGTCGCCGGGGGCAAACTGCTGTAGCGAGAAGTTGTCCTCGTCTTCCTCGAGGTTGCGCGACAGCCGCTCGAGCGGACGGATGGGCGAGGCCAGCTTGGAATCAATTGAACCTCCTTGAACCGAGAGAGCAGCAGGAAGCGCCGACTTGGGCGGCTTGGGCTTGTGATGGATGCGGGCAAAGTGGGAGAAGCTGCTGCTGCCCTGAATGGAGTCCGGACTCTGGAAGATGCTGTAGTTGCTGTTGCTTAGCGAAGTGTTGCCGCCGCCGCCGGCCAGGTAGGGATTGGAGTTCTGCAGTGAGGCGTACGACAGAGAGGGCGTGGTTTGGGCGGACATGGGACTGGGACTGATGGGGGGGGCGCCCTTGTTGGCGAAATGATAGGGGTTATTATTGTGGTGATGGCGTGGGCGGCGCAGGCTGCTGCTGTTGCTGGGGGTTAGGTTTGGGTGGTGGTGAGCGTTGTGGTTGTGGTTGTTGGCTTGTTGTTGGAATGATGCGCTCTGGTTATTTGTTGTGTCTGGCGACAGTGGCAGCAGGGAGTTGGCGCGCTGCCGGAGATTTTGGTTTAGTAGGGTATTATTATTGCTGCCACTGCTGCCGCTGCTCAGCAGGTAGTTTTGGCTGTTGTTGTTGTTGTTGTTGTTGTGGCTACTGTTGTTGGTGTGGAATTGGTGTAGTTTGGGTTGCTGCTGCAACTGCTCGGAAGCAGCATGATGATGGTGGTAGAGTTTCAGTGAGTTTTGCTGCAGCTGCAGATGCTTGTTTGATTGCATGGTGGCGCTGGCAGATGTTGTGGGTATACTTGTATAGCTCACGTACATGGGATGCACCACGGTGTGCTGTGGACTCTTGGCGTCGCCGTTCATGAAATCGACTGTAAACCAGAAATTGATTAAGATGCTTTATAACGTAGAAGAGTATAAACACATCCGACAACGGCAGTGTGCAGGATTCCTTGCCCCAAAAATCATCCGCTCTTCCATATTTCCATATATTTTCGCTGCACAGTGTCGTTGTGGATGGGGCAATAGTACAATATTTTGGATTTTCTTGTTGATTGTTATGAGAGTGAATGACTTGGACTTGGACATAACATGGATTACAATACGAGTATGTATATAATGGCGAGTATAATGTATACAGAGAGCTGCTCGCTCACAGCTCTCTCGCACACAGTTCACAATGTGTTGGTGGTTAATGTTGGGTATACGTATACAATAATATATATATAATAAATATGTGTTTAAATCAAAATAGTCGCATTCCAGGGTGCGGGTTTATGGGTGGGGGCTAGAGCCATATGCTTACACATCGACAAATCTGATATAACAATAAACAACAATCGTTTGCTGGGACGGTGACGCTTCTCCTTGTCACTATTTAGCTTGATACAAACACTCGCTTCACATTTCACATTTTTCGGGGCGGGTAATCAGGGAAGTAATGCAGGTTAAGTGACACAGAGGGGAAAAATATACACACACACAGATAGATACCGCATAAACCCACAGTGCACAGAGATAATAATTGGGATTATGATGGGTGAGAGTGAGTGAGTAGGGGTTAGACCATGACCAGTTGTTTCGGGTGTTAATGGAGTCGAGCATGAAGTAGAAAGGAGGCGGTACACGGCGAGCGGTACGCCACTTACATCTGTCGTCCTCATCGAGAAATATGCAACTGATCAGAATGGCACCCAGTATGCCCAGCAGCTGTGGAGCAGAGCAGAGATTTAGCCAATTTACACAATTCAGGTCACTTAAGCGGCAACAACTCACCGCCAAAGCGCACTGCACGCCCGCCTGAACAGTCTCCACCAGCGGATAGTCCAGCAGGCAGTCCTCCACGCGCTCCGGCCGCTGTGGCCGGAACGGATCATCCGAGGTCATGTTGTAGGTGGGCCGGCAGCCATAACCGTTCGCCTCGAACCACGAGACGCTGCCGGTACCCAGGTTGAGCAGGTCACTATCCTACAAGGTCCGAAAATAAAGTCATTAGCTAAAGGGGTATAACCAAGAGTAGCCACAACTCACCCTGTCCAACTGCCCCACGTTCAAGTAGAAGCAAATGAGGAAGGCATTCCAGCCGATCCACAGGAAATTCCATATTAGATACTGGAAAGGAAATTGGGGTTATCGCCGATGAAGAGATATGATAATGCGTTTTAAGGGCACTCACCGTAATGATGTATTTGACGCGAAAGTGATAGGCGCCGTAGAACCCGAATATGATGAACAGAATGTGGAAGAAGTTCACCAGTATCGGAGCCCACATGTATCCGAGAAAGTCGAATACCTGCCGCTCCACGATCGTTATCTGAGACAACACAGAGCGTTTTGGGATTAGAGACAGCTTAGTCCAAAAGCACCGGAAGGCAGCAGCACACTCACCACTTGCAGGAAGCATATCGACAGCAAAAAGTGCCGTCGCGTACAAGAGCACGAGCCCATCACAACATCATCTCATTCCATCCAGAAGTCTATGCAAATAATCTCTCTATGCCGCTCTCTCGCTGGCTATCTCTCTGTTCCCGGTCCCGCGTCCTGGCCTTATCGGGCCTGGAACTGGAACTGGCCGTCGAAGTGGAGTGTCGCCGTCGCCGCGGCCTCCAATGGCATTTCCGTGTCGCCTGCAGACAGCCCGCTGCTGCAAGTCAAGCGTGGCAAGTGCACACACACACACACTCAGACTGAGAACGCACAGGTGCAGGGGTAGGAGCGTGGGGCAAGAGCGAGAAGGAATGCAGCTGCCTGCACTGCACCGAACAACAAAAAACCTGATCTGTGTGAACCGGAGAGTAAATAAAAAGAAATTAAATGAATTGAGCTACCAAGAGAAACTCTACACACACACACACACACACACTGGAAGCGAGCACACACGGATGCAGCATATCTACCAACACACGCGAACGGGCCCTAGCTCACGTAACGTAAACTAAACACGCACTATTTTCGCCCATTTCATCTCGGAGTACACATATTTCTCGGCCTCTGCCGCTGCTGGTGCTTCTGTTCAGTGTCCAGGTCAAGTATGAGCAATTAATTAATTAGCACACAGCAGCTAGCAGGCAGCGAGCTGAGAGCTGAGAGTAGCGATCTCAATTACGCCATTGTCTATATTTGTTGGGGCTTCGCCTGGCGAATTCACTGGGATCCAATCAGGGCCGACTTTGCGGTAATCGAATTAGGCACTACTTTAATGGACAGCGCATCCATAAGCATGCATATGACTCAAACGCAAAACTCATCAATTTCATTTGTTTTCCGCTTGCGACAAGGGAGCCCCACTCACACACACACACACACGCACAGAGTCACTGACCATCCAAACACACTGGAACACGGAAGGCACCCTCTGTGCCTACTTTCCATATGTTTGGAAAGGCTCCAGCTCCACTTCACCGCTATCAGTCCCCTCCCCGCCCACTTTACATAATACGCAGGCAACGAGGGTACACTGAGCAGGTTTATTATCATGGAAAATTAAACAGTTTACGGAAAACTTACGTCAAGAACAAGTGCGCGGAACGTATTTCTAAAACTAAATGTGGCCGCCACTGTTTCGCAGGAAAAAAACAAACCTGTCGTCTCTGTTCATATATGTGATACTTCTCAAAAATACTTTTTGACTTACCTCGCTTTTGGTCACACTGCAAGCTCAATGACAACTGGTCTCACTTGTATCACTTGTTTCAGTTTTCCGCGAAATAAAAACTTTACATATAAAGGTGTGTTTTATTTAGAAACTACAAGAAAAACATTAATGCTTGTGATGGTGGAAAATTTTGATTGGAGGTTTAATCAAGGTGGAGAGCTAGGACATCAAATTTAACAATCCTGGCTGCTCTCCACCTTGAAAATTTTCCTTGTCCGTTACTTTTAAAATTATTCCACTGAATGCACTTATTTTGCTTTCCCAAACCAGAAGAAAAATACAATTTGCATTTTTTCGGTTAGTTTAGTTTATTCTGTATGCATATTGTATAATTTGTGTTGTTACCGGTTATCATACATAAATAAATTAAATTATGCTCGTTTTTTATACTCTCCTCCGCCGTGAGTTCGTATTTTTTTTTTTCGTGTTTGAAGGGGTCTCCAAACAATATATATTTCAAACTCAACGTATGCAGGTTGCATGTTTCTTTTCTTTTTTCTTTTATTGTGGCTAAGTCAGTTTTCGATTTAGATTTCTCGAAATTTTCAATTTTCAATGCTCCAGATGCTTTGCATGTTTTCACTAGTCAACATATAGTATTATTATTATTATTATTCATGATGTTTGGTTTTTAGGTTGTAGTGTTTTAGCTAGTTTTTGAACTCACAAGTTCTTCAATTCGGTTGTTCTCAGTGTATTGTTCTCGGCCGCAATGGTTCCCACGTTTCGTCCTCGTGTGTCGTCTAAAGTTCATGTACATTTTCGTTAATGTTTATTTACAGTTTACAGTTTTACAGCAATTGGAGAATACAATAGTAAAATGTTAGCTTTCCTTGTTGGGGCTGGGAATCGTTTCCGCTGATAGTTTCTTTGTTTCCTCTTATTTTGTTTTTGGTTTTGCTAATCTCTCTCTCTAATCGGTAAATAAATTGTTTCTTTCCTTCGATTTCATTATCATTTTCGTTTCGTTTTTTGTTTTGTTTTTTTTTTTGTTTTTTTTTTGTACAAATAGACGCGCGCGTTTAATCATTGTGTGTGTGGTGTTATCAGTCGTTTTTCATTTACTTTACATGAGAATGTGTGCGGGGAAAATTATTGTTAAGTTTTACTTGTAAATAATCCTCTTCTCCTCGCTCCCATATAATATGTTTTCTTGCATGCATACAGGTTGTATTTACCAGAATTGTATTTCTAAATTGACACAGATAATTTAGGATCGATCACAAAGCGTAGTAAAAATGAGAAAAAGGTAGTTACAGCACACACCAGACCAGGGACAGACGGGGTAAGTAAAAAGGTGTCCGCCCTCGTGTGTATAATAATAATATATATATGATACAATAATTACATGAATATATATCTATATATGTGTGTGTGTATACATATATTTATAATAATATAATATGTTAGTTAGCTCTCCCCGCGCTCTTCCTGCGCGCTCCAAAAAAGTTTGATATACAAATAATTCGACGTAATTCCACCTGTCTGCCGCACATCCTGTCACATCAGCAGCCAATTGTGCAACTGACAGCGGATAGAAAATTCCTGGGGGGTCCTTGGGGCGTGCTGGGGGGTGGGGGGTGGCCTAGTCTTACTGCATAGCAATGCGATTACGTTACAGGACTTATGCGTTAACGGGAAGAGATTACACATTGCAGAGTCTGTTGCGTGTGTGTGGGTTGTGGCTGCTCCTGGAATTAGATTCCCCGGACTGTCTGTTAGGAATGCATCTACACCTTCTTGGATCCTGCCTCAGAATCCCTTATTATGTGTTATTGGCTGACAATGGATCAGTCAAACTTTACCCATCGCTGCCGCTTCTGGGTTAAACAAGCTCCGCCCCTACTCCACCTTACTTCTTGCTCTTGCGCTTCTGCTTCGGCTCCTCACCTCCAGCCGGTCCAGCTGCACTTGCCGATGCTGAGGCGGCAGCCGCTGCTGCAGCTGTGGCGGCGGCATTCAACAGATTCATGTTCGGCTTGACCGTTCCCTTCTTCTGTGTGGCCGGCTGCTGTGGAGTTGCTTGCGTGATGTTATTGTTGGTAGCGCCTGCCCCACCACCTGCTGCTCCACCGGTAGACAGATTGTTGGCCGGCGTGGCCGGCGTCTCGTCCAGGAACAGCGGATTCTTCACCTCCATTTCACCGGTTGGCGCCAGGCCGGGGCACTCGTAGACGGTGTAGTCGCCCTCCTCGTTGTCATCGTCGCTCTCCACATCCGAGAGGCTGCAGCTGCCATCGGTGGCCTGGCAGTTCTCCATGGCGATGATCTGTTGCTTCTGGTGCTGATAGTGGTACATCTGCGCGCTTTGAGCCAGCTTCCGGTCGCCGGATGGCGACACATCCTTGTTGGGCCCCGTCACCCCGTAGGCGGGATACTCCACGTCCGCCGCCGCTTTGTGGCGATTGTGGAACCTTTTTGGAGGATATATAGAAATAACATTCTAGAAGGACTGCAAGGAAGTAAGGGCTACTTACCAAGTCACGCCAAGGGCCAGTAGTCCCACGGTCACCGCCGCACTCACGCCCGCTATCAGGGCCACAATGTAAACTCCCATCTCGCTGTTCATGCCCAGGTGCTGGCGCAGCACGATCTGCTCCTGGCTGGCTACGCCATCGTTGGCCAGTGTTAGGTGTGGGGACTTGCTCTGCTTCTGCAGCTTGTTGATCAGGGCGTTGAGCTCCAGCGGCGATTGGTCCTTGCCCTGGGGAAGATTCACCCCAGCCACAGCCGCAGCAGCTACAGACTGGGGATTGATGCGATGGAAGTTAGCGCTGGCCACATCCAGCAGCTTCGGCGGCTCTACGGGCACGGGAGCCGGCACTGGCGTCTCAATTTTGGTCTTGCTGGAGGCGGTGGCCACCTCGGGCGTGGGCTCTATCGGAGCATATTCCTCGTAGTCTTCCAGGGCGCGCGAATCAAGCTCGCCCGAAGGATCGTTCGGGTTGTCGAAGAACCGGGCATCGTTGGGGCCTACGGCGAAGGGTATCCGATCGCGAAGTACGCTATTCCGGCCCGGGGACGACTTCGGCAGACTGGGCAGAGGCGGCAGATTGGGCAGACGGGGCAGATACAGCGGTGGGGGCTGCTGAGCATCCGGGACCGCCTCCAGCGGACTGCCATAGCTGGCCTCCGCCTCCGCGTTGTCGTACTGATCGTACTGTTGCTCCAGATTATTACCCCCATTCGCCTCGTAGTCCTCCTCCTGCTCGCGCCGCACCTCCAGTTCCTGCTGCCGTTGGCGGTAGCGTTCCCTCTCCAGCAGCTGCCGCTGGCGGTCCATCTTCAGGTTGATCTCGTGTAGCTGCTGGTCGAACTGCTGCTGCAGCCGCCGGCGGGCATACTGCTCCATCATCTGGGCCAGGAAGGCGTACTCCTGCTCGCTCTGCGGGTCCATTGCCGGTGCCTGGATGGGCCTTCGGCGTAGTCCTGAGAGGGGAAAGCGGATTGATAAGTGGGCGCGGCGGGCAAGGTGATTATGATTATAATGTTAATGTGCCTGCGGCCGCCGCCGGTGGTGACCTGCGTGTCAGCAGCACAAGGCTCCCAAAAATGAAAAGAAAATATAGAAGGCAAGGACCGAAAAGTCGGAAATAGCGCAGCACGCAGGTCTAACACCACCTCCCAGACCCCCTAAGCGAGTTCCAGAAAGGATTCGATTCGAAATAGACAAACAAAAGTCCGTTTTTATTGCCGGAGAGGTTAAAAATAGACCAATTACACACGCGCCCAGCGAGGGAGCGCCTTGGTGTGAGGGAGACCACCGTACAGACGCAGGTCGAAGCCTGTGACGTGCTTCCGAAACTTTATCGCCATCGGGTAGTTGTTGCTGTTGCCTTTATTTTTGGTTTCCATTGTTGCGCTCGAATCAAGAAAGCTACAGCGCTGCTATAGTGCAGGGGCTGGCCTTAATACGCACTAATAGTGATTGGAAATCACCTGGACGGGCAGGTGTCGAAAAGTATGCTATAAAAAGCGGGGACTATAAATAGTCCTCCTAGGACGTCACTTTGAAAGTTTTTAGAGCATTGTGGACATTGAATTTTTAAAGTAACTGAATACTATGCCATAAATTATGAAATTTTATATATTTCAAACATTCATACAACAATTGAAGACTCAATTTTACTTGGTTTTAAATACCCAAAGAATGCTGATGGACTTTATTTGCAAGTTTTTCTGGCGGATTTCCGCCATGCAAATTTCCATCTGCCAGTTAGTGTGTGTGAGTGTGTGTCTTTCCTGTCTCTGTGTGTGTTTGTAATGCTGCATTTCACTTGAATTTTCGCCGAAGTGAAAGAGCGTGGGTGTTTTGGTTTGGTTCGTGAATACCCCGCACACGAAGGCAGGACATACCCTCGCTCAAGCATATACTATACAAGTATCTAGTGCAGGGGATACACAAAACGAGGTGGTAAACTCTGGCCTGCTGGCCCCGTAACGCCTCCTCCTCCTCCTTCTGCTCCTCGCACTGCTGCTGCTTACTTCCTGCGCCATTCACGACGCACCAAACTTAAAACTACCGCTGGCTATGTGTGTGTGTGTTTGTGTGTGTTGGGGCAACTGAAGTGTGCTATTTTTAGGCTCACCTGGGTAAACGGACATTTCGCAGTGACCCAATATGCTGCAGAGCAGCGTTGCAGCCAGGGCGAAGCTAACGGTGATTTCCAGGCGAGCCGCCATCTTGCACTTGCGAAATTCGATTTTCTCCTCCGTTCCTTTTCTCTGCTGTCTCTTGTTGTGTGTTCTTTTCCCGCAGTTTATAATGGGCTAGCAATAATGCAGTGCCTCTGCCATATGGCCGGTTAATGGGACTGCTACACACTTGGCTGATGCTTTTGGCCAAACGACGACGTCGTCGACGGGGCTTATTGATTTTCGACACCCCCCACTCACACTTGCACACTTTCGTATACTCGATAGAACACACACGCACACTCGGTGGCAGCTGCTGGTGGTTGCTCTACGAACTTTTCGCGGCGTGGGCGTGCAATATTTCGAGCAATTACCGTTGCTTAATGCCACTTTTCCGACACTTTTTGAACTTTGACCGCTGGACGGCCGCACTTGGCACTGTCACCGGCTGGTGGAAATGTCAAATGTTGCACTTTTCTTTCAGATTGCAGGCGAAAAGGCTGCGGACATATGGACATATGGAGCTGGGGATATTGGGGGACTCGACCTCCTGATTCCTTCTGGGCCTGCGTTGCTGTGCCGTCGACGTATACCGTTATACTGAAGAAACTGAATGAGCCTGGCGGCGGCAGCACGAAGCGACACGACGCGATGAGACACGACGACACCGAGCGGAGTGCTCCGAGAAGAAGCAGAAGCTGTGACGCAAATGTTAGATCCGCCCCCGCGCTGTTAAATGTTGCGGGCAGCTTTTGAGGGCAAAACGACGGGCACCGTGGAGGAGCCCGAGGAGGCGCCTGCGCTCACTGGCCGTGGAAAGCTCAGCACGTCCCATGGTTCTTTGAGTAAACACGGGCGCATTCATAAAGAGCCGAAGCGAAGTCGACTCTCGGCAGCTAGCAGGTGGCTGCCACTCACAAGTCCCCGACCCCAAGCATCTCGTCCCACTCCCGAGGAGCTGCCTTCCCTTTCCTGCAGCTTTTTCGCTTGGGATAGGGCGCGCTTTATTTTTATCAATGAATTTGCAGCAGTTGAGCTTTTTTTCGCAGTGAAAGATAGCAGGAAGGGTGGAACGTCCTTAACTGCAGGATTTTCAATGGCACCAGGTTAAAGGGTTAAAGATCAGTAGCAGATAGCAGATAAAGATAATCTATAAATTATTAGACGTGGATAAAATGTTTACTAATTGATAACATTTAAGGATTTGAAAAAAAAAAAGTAGAAGGAGTTATTCCTTTTCCCTGTCAGGGCTTATCCATTCATGAAAAGCCTGCCAAAAGCCCAAAACAACGGAAGCTTAAAGCTGAAACTGTAGGAGCTTGGAGCTTATCTGAATCCTAAACCAAATTTCAAGTTGGTGTTATCCTTTATTCATTAGTTTTTTCCCATTTAGGAGATTATAATTGAGATTAAAACTTTGTTGTATATAACTTTAAATAACCATTAATAAAAGTACATTTACAAGATTTCGGTATTTTTTTTAGTAAAAGAGCTAACCAAATTGGTATATTTTTCCTACTCATTGCAGCCACACTGGCAAGCGAACTAGTTCACACGAATCAACGAACTACACATCTGTGAGTCATTTTGAGGCGACAAAGGAGAAATAAACAAACGCAATGGCCACTTTGAAGGGTAATTATGCAAAGCCCTGTTAAGGTGTAGTTATTATCGAGTTTTTCCTTCTTTCTTGCAAACACCTGGCAATCCACCTGTCCCGAAATCGACATGCAGCGTAAGTCTGGGCCCGCCCCCACCTCTGGACAATTCGTAATGAGTTTTCCTTTTGCGACACTTGCAGCCTCATCATCTGCGCATTCCTCACATGCATGGGCCTCACCTTTCTGATCCTGGCTTGCGCGGTGCCCACACCCAAGATCTTCTATCCCTTCTTCGTGCTGCTCTTCTACGCACTGTCCGTGCTGCCGGTATTCATAGCCAAACGCACCGTTCCGAATGATGAGACCAACCCGAAGACGGAGTTCGCCCTCTTCCTCACCGCCGGCATGGTGCTGAGCGCCTTCGCCCTGCCCATAGTCCTCGCCCACGCCTCGGTGGTGAGTGTTTTGTGTATTAAAAGGCGTAAACAACTTTTGACTCCTGAATTTGAAACACACAGATCACCTGGACAGCGTCCACTCTGACGATAATCAGTAACCTCATTAATTACGGCACCATCTTCGGCTATGCCATGCGCGATGAAGAGCCCTACGGCAGCATGTTCTAGAGGGGATAGCAAACTTCAAGCCCAGGAACCGCGCAGAGCAGGAGGTCTGCCGGAGACCTGGCTATTTTCTGCAGTCATTCAACCAATCTCATATTATCAGTGTATTCAGATAACATAACGCGAAATAAACACAGTAGTAAATATTAGTTCAATTTTGGTTCCGGTTCATTCACTGGTTCGATAGTTTGCCGATAACAAGGGGCTCATTCCAAGGGCGTATCTGGAGGGTTCAAATTATTATTTATCTGGTTTTAATATGAAAATTAAGAAGTATAGTTAAATGTGATTAATAATTAACCAAGATTTTGCTTTCTAAGTTAATTAATAAAATGTATTTTTTCAAGTTAAAAGGAATTTAACGTTCTTCCTCTTCCCCCAACTTGAAAATTTCTTAATTCTGGCTACGCCCATGTCCGGATTTGGGGCTGCCCACTTCGATGTCGACACTTCACGTCCTTTGACAGATTAGGTGGTAGAGTTAGTAATTAAATTGTGATTGTAATGGATAGGATTATAAAAAAAGAGGAAATAAAGACGGAGGACTTTACGGGGATTCCTTCGGCGAGTCTGCATGGCATTGAAGGCTATGCACTGCAGCAGGAGGAGGAATATGAAGATGCGTATGCAGAGGAGGAGGAGGTGCTGACCGAGGAGGATCTAGAACTTGAGGAGTTAAGCGAACAGGAATCTTTGAACACTGTGGACACTGACGTGACCCTCACACAGGCAACCAATACTCGTAATTTGCCCTTCAGCGATGTTCCGATGCGAAAGTATCCCTTCAAGCTAAAGCACAACGAAGCCGGGTGAGTCTGCGCTTTTTGAGGCACCTCAGCTCTTTTCTAAGTACTCGTGCTTGGCCCAGGAACATTCTCACCATACACCATACGGTCAAGGAGGCAGGTCAGCAGATGCGCATCCAGATCGGCGCCTGCTGCTTCAACGAGCTGAGCAACAAACTGGTGGTCATCGACAAGCGGTAAGATATCCAGGCGGATATGTAGCCTTTCTAAATCTTTATCCCCATCCCCAGTGGCAACGTCTTTGTCTTTGACTTTGCGAGCAAACGCTACTGGCGCCTGGGCTTCCAGGTCCCCAAGGCCAGGCTTATTCGTCCGTCGCCGCGGCACAGGAGCGATTACATAGTGGGCAACAAGCTGGGCCATATTTTCATCATCGATGTGGACAACTCAATTCTGGGAAGCCACGGGGAAGTGGGCAGTACGTCGCCCGACGAGATCACGTTCGGCAATCGGCTGCGAAATCCCCGCGCCGCCAACGTCCTTATGCGCTTCGGTCGCGAGGCTCTCCTGGTCAATCTCCTGTCGCTTCAGGTCTCCCATCAGCTGGACTTTGACGAGTCGCGCTACACCCTGAAGTTTGCCGCCTTCTTGCCAAACTCGGACCAGTTCTTCATCGGCTTCTCTAACGACTCGCTGCATGTTTGGTCCTCGCTTACGCTGAGCACTCTCCGAATGGCCCAGCCCATCAAGGCCAGAAACCGCAAGCTAAGACTGCTGCCGGCCGGGCAATCCATTCCGGAGATATCTCTGCATGGCTCCGATGACAGTGACCTGGAAGATGATCTCACGTTCGACTGCCAGGACCATGACTTTGCCGACGGCCAGCTGCTGGGCTATTGCTTCACGCCCGACGGTAACAAGATGTGCCTGAGCACCGTGGACGGCTACCTGCTTCTCCTTAGCACGGCGTCCTTTGACCTGGAGAAGATCTTCCGCCTCACCGACTTGGTACTCACCCAATTTGCCTTTCTCAGCCAGCCCAAGGAGCGGGTGGTTTTCGGGATTACGGGTCGGAACCAAGCCGTCATGCTCGACTTGGCCAACACAGACCACAAGCTGATCGTGCAGCGCTCAAATGCTATCAGTCTGAGTCTGAGCAAGGATGGCAAGCTGCTAAGCATAACATCCGGCGGCGGGGAGGTCAATGTATGGTCCACATGCCGCCTTTTCAACGGCTTGCAGGTACAGACCCGTGGCCTCAACCAACTCAAGGCGACGATCCTAAAGCATCCAGCACCTCTGCCGCTACCGCTGGCCTCCTCCAGTGTCAGGGGATGCATGAACCCAGAGTTGCGCCGTCTCCTCAAGCCAGAGCGGCTCCGGAGCATGCTCAAGGAGTACGGCTGCTATCCGGAGAAGTACAGGTTCCTGATCTGGACTTCTCTTTTGGAGCTGCCCTGCAATAGTTCGCAGTTTCAGGCACTCCTCAAGTTGGGCTTGCCGCTTGTGGTCCGGAACCAGGCCACGAAGCTGAAGGTTCGCAACGAGGCGCAGCGAAGGTCTGTCATCAAGATCTGGAGCTGCCTGGCCCAGTGGTGCAAGGTGCTGGCCCACGCCGACTTCATGGCGCACTTGATTTATCCGTTCGTGAAACAGCTGCCCAAGAACGGTCTGGTCACGTTCGAGGTGTTGGCCACCCTTATCCTGAACCACTTCCATCTGTGGTTCGAGTTCCATCCCCTGCCGCCCGCCAACTATCTGGCCCTGTGCGAGAATCTCCTGCAGCATCTGGACGAGCGTCTGTGCAAGTTCTACAAGGCGCAGGAGGTGCTACCGAAGGACTACGCCTGGCCGCTGCTAACTAGTGCCTTCGCCGAGGTACTGGAGGAGCAGCAGTGGCTGGTGCTGTGGGACAATATTGTCTCGGAGCCACCCTGGTTTCCCATCTTCCTGGTGGTGGCCTACAATCTGCTCAATCGCGAGATTATCATACGGCTGCCTGACCAACGTTCAGTGCTCTCGTTCTTTCACGACCAGAACCCGCTGGACATCGCCAAGCTGCTCTCCAAGGCCCGCAGGCTGATGGCCAAGTGCGAGCTGGCCCTTCATCCGCAGCGTTTCATACAACCCTTCGAGGCCATTCCGAAGGGCGTGTATCCCAAGTTCCTCAAGTATCCCAGCGAGTGGATCGACCAGCAGGAGGAGCAGGCCGTATCCTTGGTGAAGCACAATCAGGAGATCGACGCCCGCATCCGGCACCTCGAGCTGGAGGAGGTGCATATTATGGAGCGGCTGGAGAATGGCCTCAAGCAAGAGGAGCATACGCGGCGCCTCAAGGAAATGGAGAAGCTCTACCAGGACACCATACATCGCGAGGAGGAGCGCATCACGTGTCAGCGCAAGATGCTGCTGACCTACCAGATGGAGGTGCGTCACCGCAAGAGCGAGGTCATCAGCAAGCTGCAGCAGTCCGAGCAGCGACGCAAGGTGATAGAGATGGAGAAGGACATCGATCTCCTGATGCACAGCATCGAGCGTGAGCGTCGTCGGGACAACCAGCAAATGCAGCTGGCCGAGGACGAAATACGGAACCAGGAGATGGAGCTTCTAGCCCAGCGGTACTATTCCGAGTCAGCCGGCGCTCCATTGGCCCAGAAGTACTACGACAATATCCAGAAACTGTGCCGCCAGCGGAATCAGTTGCAGCAGGATCTTAGAGAGGTGAGTGCGGGGGTGAGTTTCTGCCCCCTTGGGAATTATCATAACATTTCTTCCTCTCCCACCTGTAGATGACCATGGAGAAGCTGCGCACGCCCACCACTACTACTGCTGTACCATATTATCCCCAGCTGGCGCACATTGAGAGCTCGATACTGGACATTCAGCGCGAGTTCACCGAAATTGTTAGCTCAGAGACGACACTGAAGAGCAAAGGACGTGGGGGCAATGTCTCATAATCTTGATTAGCATAACAAATGGCGGCCTTAAGGTACAAATAACTTTCTAAGCTAGGAATATTTACATGGCATCGCGAAAATAAAATAATAAATAAAGGCATCATCTCTTGGCCTCACTTCCTGTCTGCGGGCGAAGGCACTATCATATTGGGCACATTGATGAGCAAATGGATGCTGCTGGAGGGTGGAATCTGAAGCTGGTTGGCCATTACTGAAAGATTCAGCACGGATTAGGAAGTGGTCTTTGGTCTCTGGTCTTTGGTCTTACCACCAGCCAGGCTGCTTTGACTCTTGTGCTGTTGCAGCTCCCTCTCCAGGCGAGCGATTCTCTCCAACAGTTCCCGGTTCTCTTGCTGCAGCTGGGCATTCTGCTGGCGCAGATCCTTGTGCTCGTTCCGCATTTTGTTGCGGTACCGACTGGCCGCTGCCCGCCGCCTCTCCATGCAGTCCTCGTCCCGACTCCTATCCTTGGGTTTCGCCGGCTTCGAGGCGGCCGAGAAGTTGCGTCTGTTGCTGTTGTTGTTGTTGCTGTGAAGGATTGCCTTGAGGCGTTCCTTGATAGGCAGTTGCGAGGTGGGAGTCAGGCTAGCGCTGCTCGGCTCTGGAGCTGGCAGCGGTGGATTGCACGATACCATAATGGGATCTGGCCGCTTGCTGGCACCGCCAGATGGCCTTGAGCTCGGCTTGGGCAGGATGTAGGGGCGACTAATGCTGCTGCCGGATAGGGTCTTGCTGCGCTGGGAATCCGCGGGCGGCAGGGGATTGATTGACTGCGCCGGCAGCACCCAAGTGATAACCTGCGGCTGAATTAGCTGAAGCGGCGGTGGCCCAGGCTCTGCCTCTGCCTCTGCCTGCTGTTCGCTGGTGGTTCCCGTGCTGGCCAGCAGCTGCTCCACGTCCACGTTGCTGCAGCTGTCGCTGCGGGTGACCCCGGAGGAGTTACTAGCCGCTGGCGCCTCCATTGGGTACACCTGGGGTGTGTGCAGGGATTCACCTTCGACCGGCGGCGCCTCCGGGCGACTGGGAGTGCTGCCGCTGACATTCTGCTCCGCCGCCCGCTGGAACCCAATGTCAAACGGATTTACGTGCTGCAGGTCCTCGAACAGCCCCACCTCATCGCAGTTCTTGATAAGGCGGGTCGGCGTGGGGGTCTGGTCGGCGGCGAAGAGGTTCTCCGACGACTTCTGGCCCAGCGAGAGATCCAGCGAGTGTTTCACCTGTTGCCGGAAACTCGGAAAGCAGGACACATCGACGTCACCCTCGGCCGCCTTTGACTCGAAGTCTGGAAAGGAGACGCTGGCCAGGTCCGGCATGCCGGCGGGGGTGTCGTCCATGACCAGGCAGTTACATCAAAATCAATGTAAACATAACAAAATTATTTCAGAAAAACTAAAAACAATAACAGTGTCCCAGTGTGGCTGCTTAACTTTTAGGTTTAAACGACGAAACGCCTCCAAATTGCAGTGCTGCCAGATCAGCAAATTAAACGCCACGCTCGTTGCCACACCATCCGGCCAATATAACACACTATCGATACCGATAACAGCGGATACCGCCCGGTAAACTTTCAAATTCAAATTTCTGCCCTTGATGCCAAAGAGCCTCGCGTTCTAAGCTACGATTACCCCTATTGTATGGTGTTATGTAACCACACTCTAAGGCAGCTGAGCCACTCTTTTGACATTTCCGACACGAAATTGCGTATCGGCGGGCCGCCGCATGGCATCCATCGCATCCGCATCCCAAAAAAATGCTTTAGACTCTTCGTTCGCAGCACGTAGAAGCAATCATATGTATATACATGAGCATGTGAGAAGGGCAGGGAGAAACGAGAAACATTTTTGGCAGCCAAGAAAACCCCATAATTTAAAATTTTGTATCTTTTAAATTAGATTTCTCATTGAAGGAAGCGACGGACAGCACAAAATACAACACGCAAAATGTTTTCAAGTCGCTCGCTCGCCCGCTCGCATGCACGCAATGGGCGACGACGACGACGAAACGAGCAATTTTCTAAAACTCAGCCGCAAAACTCGTCTTGTGGGTCAAGTTCAGTGTCCAAATACGTTGGCAACTCCACTTCCCAGCGACAAAAAGATGGCCACCATTCTCGCCGACGACCGGGGAGGAAGAGCCACAAGATGCTGCATGAAAATTAAGAAAAAGTGATGCGTAATTACAGTCATTCTCTTTCACTGCAGCCCAAGCGGGCACTAAGCCGGACCCATGGCCAGACCCATCTCGATCTCGGGATCCCTCAGCCACGTTGCATGCAGCAGTCGCCCGTTTTTCGGACAGCGTGGCCCGGTTGGTCCATGGATCTACTGGGTCTGAGCCTGAGCCTGAGTCTGAGTCGGTTTTGGGTTCTCAGTTCCTCGGCAGTTCCCAGTTCTCGGTGCTGCCGGTAGAAACAATCAGTTTGAAGTTCGTTCGCATAATTATGGGCAATTTTCAAAGAACATGCGTTCCGATGAACATCTCTCTCCTGCTCGCATTCAAAGTATCATCCCCACACCCCATCCTCGGCCTCGGCTCCTGCTCCTTCCTCTTGGCTTTACCCTCTCCATGGCCACACTGCAGCATCTGCGCCATCTTTTCCCATTGTCCGTCGGCCTTTTGTGGGTAGGTTTTGGGTGGATCTCTAGCAGCAGAGTTCTTAAGGAATTTTCTTTTAAGAAACTATCCCAAACAATTATTTATATGAGTGCAATTTTTACTTAAATAAATAAATAAATAACCCTTTAAAATTATGAAATTTTACCCAACTAATCAATATTATTATAGACGACACTTGACCCTATATGTTTTATTTGTTTTATAGCTGGAGCTCCGCTCAAGAACAAATTAACCAACCGAACAGGTTGCTCTCCTGTCCGCCGCAGGACATTCTTGGTTAAAAAGTCAAGAACCCTCATAACGGCTTGTGCAGGACGAAGGATCTGATGTTGCAACGGAGATAGGACCTTAATAAATATTCAAAACGTAGGCTCCTAGAACGCCCCACATTTTCCCCGAAATTTTTCATTATTTCCCGCTTTTGTTTTTTTGGGCACTTTGTTTGCTTTTCCCCGCGGCAGTTTGGCATATACAATTTATTATTAAAACCCGAATGAGGGAGGACTTTTGGAAATTTTGGAACTTTATTCTTCTCCTGTGGTATCTCAATATCTTCATCAAACGACAGAAAATTTTAAGTTGGTCTCGGCTGCTTTTGTTGTTAATTTTATTTTTTTTTTTTTACCACTTCCAGGGCCCGAGGCTTTGTATGTTAAAACAAGAAAACTTCCTGTGCCGCCGCGACGCCAAATGGTTTCTGCTTTTCCGACGGCACCCAGAGATACATTTCGCTGCGGTGGAGACTGGCTCAGTCTCGGTCTCGGTCTCGATCTCGAGCTTGGCTTGGCTTGGCGCTCCAATAATAATTTCATAATTATGGGTTATCTGGCAAGTGGCATTCGTAAATAATAAAAAGTAAAAGAGAGGAAACTACGCGGTTCGCGCGGCAAAAGTATAAAACCGAAAAAAGCACGCAGAGACTTGCTGAGTTTTTGGGGAAGTGGAAGTGGAGCTTTGGCCGAGATTGATTGTCGCTAATGGGCGTGCGGTTCCAGCGAACACAGCCCCTCTCCATTCCAGACAGAGTCCCTGTAATTGTTTTAATTGCTGCCTCTTGCAGGTCCCTCTTCTCAGCCGAAAGTAGATCAGGCGGCGGCGGCAGCATTAGAAAGAGTCGTTGTATCTGCCGTGACCAATTAATTGTGACCTTGGGGTAGCCAAGCTCTGGGATCCCCTTCTCCCGGCTCGGTTATCTAACGGCAAAGGAGCCTTTGTAGCTCGTGCTGCGAACGCGCCACTCTCCTGGTCATCATCATAAGCCATGGCTGTCTTAAGGATGGGACCTGGGGGAAGTTGTCGGCGCTGCTCTCATCACGCCGTGATTCGCCAGATGATGGATTGCGTTCACTTTTGATGTATCTCTGGCACTTTCGGCTCGCTCACGTCCGCGAAGGCGCTGCCTAATTGCTGGTCCACAGAGAGATCCCCCCGAGATCTCCTTTGGTCCTGCCTTGCTGCGATCATTTCCATTTCCGTTAAGGCCGCCGCCGCAGGGCAGAGTGGTGGTCCCAACTTTCGCTGGGCAAGACTTTGTCTGCCCGACGGCTTCTAACACATCCTGTCCAGGAGGCGCATCCTTGACTGGCTTTGCCGCCTAATTGGAGCCGCGTCTGGAGGCGGGTCCTCGCGGTCCAGGGCTTGTGTCCAACATGTGCCAAAGGGGAGGCGTGTTTTGGGTTAAGAAATATCAAAAAAGAACCCGAATCGTAGGTAGAATTACCTCGAGGGCACACACTACTCCTTAGCCCCCAAAAAAACAAAGCTCCTTTGAGGCCTTGTGTCGTCTAACGGTAAACGTTCTTAGACATTTGTGGCATTTAATGCCATGTTTTCGGAGAGCAACTTCATTGGAATTTCAGACTAGAATTAAAGAAAAAGCAAAACATGCAATATGAATCACAAAAAAAAAATGGTAGAAACCTAAACACGACACAACGTTGAGGAAAAAGGTGTAAATATCTGGCTAAATGTCTAAAACAATTTTCACCCTCATTCGCTAATTGATAGCCGCAATCCCATAATGAACCGAGAACCGAGAACGAGCGGATCCATTAGCTTAAATTGAGGCTCGGCTTCAGAATTCATCAATGAATTTCTACTTTGCCCTTTTACTCGCTTACTCGCTATTAAATGTGGATTACTCAATGTGAGATCTTGAAATTATATCAAGCAGATTTCTATCTGATCATTAGGCTTCTCTGTCCTTAGGATCCCCTAGAACTCACACCCCATAGGAACTAATTCCACAACATTCTCATATGTTGTCCCAATAAATTATAGAAATCAGTTCCATAAATTACATTTTATTGACAGTGCTGATGTTTTTTAAGGAATGAGAAGGAATATCATTGTTTTGTTACGAATATTCATTGAATTGAAAGATGTATGGATATCTGTAAGCTCTTGTTTCTTTCAATTTTTTGTTGATCAGAAAACTATTGTTCGTTTTTGGACAACTCCATCACAATCACCCCATTCATTGTTTTTAACCAAAAGCGGACTTTGGGCACTCCGACGACCACCGAAGTATTCACAGTCTCAACTTGGCTGACCTGCGGCCATTTTCAATGTTCTCAACTCCGTCGGGCCTTTTGCCATTTGACAAATGATTGGCAACCAGGGTTTGGATGGATATTGGGATCTGGGGATTGGGATCTGAGGAGCAGCAGCAGCAGCAAAAACTCATCAATTAAAAGTGCTAATGGCTATCATAATGATATGTTAATATCACTCGCAGCTATATTGCCATTCTGCTTTTGTTTTTGCGCTTTTGCTGCTGCTGCTGCTGCTGCTGCTGCTAACTGCGTTTTCAGTTCAGTTAGTTCGGTTGTCCGGTTCGGCGGAGAACAAAAAAGGTAACACAACACACAGCGGAACTCTAGGCCAGAAAGAATGTTGTTGCATGATTAATTATGGCCTGGCGACGACTGTTTTTGGCAGTCTCTCAACGGACTAAGAAACGACGAGTCAAAACACATTTCCCAGCTTTAGCTTCATTAGCGCATTTCTTCCTTTTGCTTTGGTGGCAAAAAACTCGAAATATTCATGTGCCTCTCGTCGTCTCCCTGATATGTGTCAAATTAATTAAGTTTTCTGGCACAACCGTTCAACGCTGATCCCAAGGGGTCAACGGAGCAGGTGAAGCTCCACACACTCCAGCTGCCAGATCCGACTTCGCAAGTCTTCCAAAGGTCCCATAGGTTTGCCTCTGATTTATGGGTTCAATCAAACTCATGAATATGCACATCAGAGTGCCCAGCGGCACTAGGATTAACTGATTTATGGCAGGGAACGGCGGAGCAGGGATCTCCATCCAGAGATCCAGAAACACATCGACTGTATATGCAAAAGGTTGCACATTTTTTGTTCAACATTTTTCAGATTGATACGTGCTGGAATTTCGCGGCCATAACTCTCGATTGTGATATATGCGTCTGCGCGGATCCGATCAGGATCAGGGGTCGTCTTCGTGCGTAGGCCTAATGATCGGTTTGGGGTTAAGAATTATGGTTGAACTTCAACTCCTTGCCTGGCGGATGTAGTGCATCATCTCTGGCCGGCCCGGGCATAATAATAGGTCAGCTGGGCGGCACTGGGGAAAGCGTCAGTCAGGCTTAGATTTGAAATTTTAATTGTTGCGCTTCCCCAAAAATTTATGCATCCTCTTTGGCCAGGGATTGGGTGAGATTTTTCGGGTAGGACAGTGCCAGGCATTGCGTGCCAGGAGCCCATCACAGAAACTAACGCCGGCGATGGCCAATTGTAATGCAAAAGTTCGCCATGCCGACTTGTCGACTTGCCAACGCCAACGCAGTTTGGCCTGGGCCAAAAATTTCCAATTTAACTCCTTTTTTTTTTTTGTTTTGCTGCAGTCAACTCGGAACTCCGAACTCTGCGGCTTGATATTTGGCCAAAAGTTGCTGTTGTTGTGGCCGGTGCCGGAGCGCTGCTGAGGTAACAAGTTTGGGAAAATTTGCGTTTCCGGCATTTGCAAATTTACAATTCGCGCCTTGCATTTTGACAGAGATGCATGCCCCGTGCAAAGAAGGGAGGAAGTCGAGATTGGAGGAGGACTGGGACAGAGACAGGGACTGGTTGAGAGAGTGGGAGTTGCACAAGGGCTGCCAGTGATGGCCAAATGATGAAGAGAAATTGAGTTATGGCAAATTTTAAAATGTTTTGGGGGATATTCTGGGAGCAACCAAAAATATCGATATTATAACTTGAGTTTTGATACATTTCGAGAAAATCTAGAAATATCAAGCCTTGGAAATAAATTTAGAAGTAATATTGAGAGCGTCATGTATATATTATACCATACTTCTCTCAATAAATAACTTTAACTCCCAAGAAAGTAATCCCTTTGCTCATCTCTGGCGGGGATCAGGGCAGTGTTAGGTGTTTAGGGTGTTTTTTATTTTGGGAGCTGTCTGCGGTTGACTGGCTGTATGCTTATTTCGAAGGGAGTTCGAGGTGGAAGTAGTGGTGGATGTGCCACCAGTAAGGGGTAAAACTGGAAGTGGGGGTGGACCCCGGGGGGACTTGTTGGTGAGTTGCCCCAGCTAACCCGTTATGTAAACGTCTTTGCGCGCCTTCATTTTGTGGTTTCAGCGCTCAGCGCTCTGTGCTCGGAAAGCAAATGTTTATGGGCTGTGGGCTAACTTCCTCTTAACATGCAACAATTTATGCAGCGCCGTGTGGCTCAAATTGCATGCGTCTGTGACCCCAAACCAGGAGCTGCTCCGTGGTACTCCGAGGTACTCCTCCCGGGCTCCACGCCCGAATTGCGAGCGGAAATGCTGACAGCTCATGGCATTGCAGCTGCTTTAAGCTATAAAGTTACTAGTTAGACCAGATTATATTAGCCAGAGATATCTTGGGATATATAGCCGCTGATCGGCTGATCGGCTAGATCGTAACCCCGCCACAAGATCAACCGCTTTTTGCCCCGATCTGCGCTCCCATATAAATCAACCTCTGAGCCAAACAAAACGAAACGTCAAATTAAAATGCAAATTTAATTGATGTATCGGCGAAGTAACTAGTTTCCAGGCCGCCGTTGTGTGCATTAGAGACACCGCCAGACCCGATCATTAGATGCAAAAAACGCTGAAACTTAAGCTAAAGTGTACCGCACACCACACACTGCGTCAAACACACACCACACACACCTTAGACTAAGCCGGCCAGCGGAAATTATACGAGTGCCAGGCAAAGGCAATCTGGTTGCAACTCAGTTGCCGGCACTGCAAGTTTGCAATTTGAAATGCTTCAACTAATTACACGCATTTCGCATGTGGCTCCAGCTCCAGCTCCAGGTCCAGGCCAGGCCCATCCTCGGACCCCCAGGTCCGGGGCCAGTCGTCGCAGGATACGTGCCCATTAAGTAATAGTAACGAACCCTGCTAATAGATACGACTGGCAGTGGCACTTGGATCAAACATCAAAGGCAACTGGAGTAACTACTGTCCACTCCTCGGATGACATTAGCCTTAGGCAATGGGTAGGCCTTTATCTTTGAGTTGATTTGAATAAAAATGCGCCATCGAATATGAGCTTTCCTTATCCAAACTTTAATGTATCTTATAGTTTTTTTTTTTTTTTTTTCAATATAACTAACTATCTGTTTTACTGGTTTTTATTTTAAACCTAACTCTCCCTCACAGATTCTGTGAGGTAACCAAGCAGGGCATGACCAATGCCCCTTTACCTGTCCCTGAGCCAAGAACGAGAACTGCCAGCCGAGATGTCAAAGTTCAAGCAGAAAAGTCGAAAGGTGTCGGTGTCTCTCAATGTCAAACGAGGTGCAGCGGGAGGAGGAGGAGGACGGGGAGAAGGCTTCCTCCAAGACTCCAAGACAAACATTGATCGATGCGAGTTGCATTCCGTACTCTGCAGATGCGGCACAGCCATCTGACAGATACTTCTCCGACGAACCGAGTATCTGTCCGTCTGTCTTTGTGTTCTTGAAATAAAAAAAAGAAAAAAAAAACACCAAATTGGCCGTGCTGTTGCTTTGCATGCGAGTGGCTTTAGCTTTTGGCTTTAACTTTTGGCTTTAACTCTGCAGTTGCTGCAGCTGCAGAAGGCCAGAAAAAAAAACGTGGCAAGACGAGGGATAAAATGGCCGCCGCATGGAGCAGCAGCCATGGATGCGAACTGCGATCCTGTCCCCCGCTTATTTTTCATCTTATTTCACTGGCCTGCCTCTGCCTCGTTGTGCTTTATCGTCTGCTGGAAATCTGCGCACGTTTCGGTTTCTTTCGGCCGGGTTATTATGCTGCAGGGGGGCCCTTGAAGACTGGAAGACTGAAAGACTGGAAGACCGAAGACCAAAGACTTGGAGACCGAAGAAGCCTCCATCTTAGGCTGCACTCCCCCACTCTCTCTCTCTCTCTCTCTATCTGCCTCTCTGTCTCTCTGCCCGGCCAGAGCTGTCAGCCACTTGGCAGCGTGTTTGTTAACATATAGTATTTTGAAGGCGTGGGAGCCGCAATGCAGCCCAGACTCAGGCCCAGACCCAGACTCTGGGGAAGAAACGTTTTTAGTCTTTCTGCCTTTTGGTTTTTTGTTTTTTCTTATTGTTTTTTCTGCGGCAAACGCCATTTTTCCCCTTGACTTCGTTATGGCCAAACACTTGGGCTCTTGGCAGAGAACCTCTTCGGCTCTTGGTCTCTATTTTTCTAAGCCTTGCTGGCTTGCTGGCTTGCTGGCCATGTTATTTGTCAATGCATGACAATTTTATTGGCTTACCTTAGCCCCTGCCCTTCTGCCTGCCACCTTTGATGGACGTTTTGCGGTCTGCAGACACTTTAATTTGGGCAAGGCCCGGGATCTTAGGGATGCCAGCTTCTCCGCCATCCTGCGTGCACAGTCCTAGGGCCTCGGCCTGGGCTGGGACTTGGGCACGAAGTAAATCACATCACGACAACGGCAAAACCAATCCAATCGGATCCAATCCAATCCAATCTATGGCATTGCAGTTCCATCTAGGGGCTATCGACTAATTGCGGAGCCTCGATTCGATTCGATTCGTTTTTGCCGATATTTTCGGCGATTTGGCGCTAAGCGGCAAATCATGACCGACGGGGTGTCGGAAAATGCAGGAAAAATCGCCAGCAGGGCAGCTTAACCCGCTGAGTTTAAGGTTTTAGTGGAGAGAAACTAAGTTATATTTTATAGAAATACATTAAATTATAGGTTTTACTTTATAAAACTCTAAAATACATTTTATACTGCCATAAAATGAGACATTCATGAACAATATGAATGAGTGGATGCATTGTACAGATGCAAACACTGCTTTGCGGATACATTTTTTCAAGAAGGAGGCGTTATCATATATTATTTGATATATGATATTATTTGATCTTAATAATTATATATGTTTATGGAGCATGACACTTCATTGTTGAAGTAATTCGATTAATTTATTAAGATATCTTTGTGGCTTAGAGAAAAAGTATCTTAATTCCCCTTAGAGGGTTAAGAGTTTCTGAGATCAGCTTGGCATCTTGGTTTGCGCTAAACCGCTTGAGGAAAGAAATCACACGGAATCGTGCCAGAGTTTTTCATTTCCCCCCGAGTTTTCCGGGGCCTCCCCTATTTTATTTTTCACTTTCGGTTGGCTAACTGCGCAACTAGAGAACTCTATGCTGGGGTTTCCTTCTATCCAGTGTCCAATAGAGCCACCTCCATCCACCTTCCACCATCCCAGCGAACTGCCTCTGCCCCGAGGTTGCGATTCAATTTGCTCTGCCTTTGTGGCCGCCATTTGCCGTTGATTCTCGCGGCGGCGGCCGCAGCGGCGGCATGTATTTTGCATATTGACGCGCGGCATTTTGCAAGGCAACATTTCACATTGCAATTGGCATCGACAGAGCCCCTTCTATATACGTATATATATATGGGTACGGACCACGTTTCGTGCCAAGATAACCAACTATACCACGGCACATGTGACGAAGCTCCTTTGGCAGAAAAAAAAACACAAAATAAAAAATAACTCACGACATCTCGACACAAGCCGCAGAGCTCATGAGTCATGCGAATGCAAAGTCCCGCAGCTCGGAGCACGACCCAGAGAGTCAGTCCGCAAATCAACGCCAGCTTAGCCCCAGCAAAACTTTATAGCCAATGTATCTGTATCTGAATGCTAGCATGATGGGTATTGCTGTGAAAAAACAACAACACATACCTAATAACAGTAACAATAACAACTTCTGACATTTTTATTGAGTGTCTGTTTGACGAGTTGTTCCTCACGACACAGGTTTCGATTTATGTTTTTGATTTTGATTCGTCTGAGATTCGATTCTAGGTTTAATTTCTAGAGGCCCCGATATCGGATGCGGGGGATGAGAGCGGCTTGGGCTAATCACAGGCCAACCACCAGGTATGACAGAAGCTCCGGGCATCACCCCCATCTCCATTCACAGCTCATCATTACACATGTCATAATCAGGGGCAAATGCACATTGTATTCAAATGCTGAATTCCTCTCAATTAGCTGGCATATGTGGGCTCAAAAAAGTAGTTATTAATTGAGCACCTAGTCTAGTAGTAGTTCTGGCAGATTCAGGGAACTTTAATCAGGCATGATAGGTCATAGTTAATAAATAATAATTATAAGCATCTTGGTAAAAACTCAATAGAGCATGAATACTGAAGGAGTTTTCTATAGAAGTGTAAGCCTCGACTCTTAGAATCATAAGAACGAATCAATACGACAAAAATAGTTAAAATTATTAATTAATTGTCAGTTTTTAAGAATATGTTATTCAGCCTGCAATTAAAGCCCTAAGAATGTAACATGATTTAAATTTTAAAAAATTAATAAAAAGCCTTTCATCATCTCTTTACTAGACTCTTATTTAGCCAACTTTTGAACATGGCCCACCTACGACTCCTGCCTGAGAGCTTTACAATATATTGATCTACTTGATTAACATCCAGTTGAGGTCCAGAAAAACCCGGGGGCAGGGGGTACCTTCGATTCCCTCGAATCAATAACCATTCATCATGTGGGGGTTGGGTCTGTGAGCAGCTCGGGCTCCATACAGGGCGCTGCAAATTTCTTCATTGGCGAACCGCCGCCGCCTCGTCCCTGCCCAAAACCCTTTGCTGGTCTCCTCGATGGCTTCGCGGATCCGTTTTTGATAGGACTTTTGATTTATTACAAATTGAAGTTGATTTTAATCGAGTGTTTGCCAAAGTCCGCACGCTCCACAAGGAGGACCGGGCCTGGACTGCGGCTGATTGATGAGTCCGAGCAGCTGTCGAGCGCGTTTGAAATTTATGACAAAATATATGAGCCGCACTTTATCAGCTCGCGGTGATCGCGGCACGCTGCGAATATTAATTGGAGCGATCTCCGGCTGGGAGAGGAAAGTGTTTTCCATTTAAATTGAATCTGGAGATGGAGCCTGGACTCGGAGCTTCGGCTGGAGAAGCCTTCCCCTGCGACGAGGGCATTGCATTATTTTTATTATAATGTGATTATTTATGCTCCGGCTCTCTGGCTTGACACCCGAGCGATCTTCGTGGATTCATGCAACGAATTGATTTCCAAATTACTGTAATTTTGCACAATTTTCTAATTATTTAATCGATTATTGATTTTTGATGTGCGCTAAGTGGCTCACTTAGTGCGTGAGAAATTGATGTGTGAGAAATCATTTGGTTGCGCCTCCACCTGATCTCCACTCCGATCCCGATCCCGATGAGGTGTTGATTTGCCAAGTCATCTTCGCCAGAGCACCTGCAGATGGCTCACTGGATGGATGGCTGACTTGGCTGGAGGAGCAAGTGTGTGGGTGTAGCTAATGGAGTGCCAATAAGTCACCAGCGAGCTAATGACTCAATTAGATTTGGTCTAGAGCAAAAGTTTGGGGCCCACGCAAAACTAAGATGCTGGTAAAGCGACTTCATGATTGATATTCTCCTGATTAAATCAGAAATCAAGTAAGTAGGAAGGTGTAAAAGTAAATTAAGTTTTAAAATATTACTTATTTCAAAGTTTTTAGAGTTTATCAGCTCAGAGCTCTTTTTTTCCTGCAACACAAAAATTTATTTACACATTTCTCTAATCAAATTCTTCACTTCCCGCTTAGTTCTTTCTCTCAGTGCAGCAATAAGCCTACGAAAATTGAAGCCAATTGAAAGGAAAGTGAAATTCGAAACAAATTCGGTGCCAAGTGCCAATCGAGAGGCTTCCCTCAGTATATAAAAAAAAAAAACGACAAAAAAACAGGCCAAAAACCAGGCCAAGAGCAATTTAAATGTTGCTTCCTCTCTCTCCCTGGGTCTCTATTGGTGTTACAAATTTTTACGGGCCAAGGACCTCCTGCTCCTGCTTCCTCCAGACACCGCTTAGGATCGAATAAGATATAATGATAATGCTCTGACGACGATGACGATCGTAATGAGCTGCAATTGCTGCGCTTTGGAGTGTGCCACACGACTCCTCGGCCGGATCCCCGACTCTGGGCTCTGATTACACTTAAGTGGAGTTTGGCCAATGTGATTGGGATTGGCCCAAAGTGGCCTGTGGTTGCCGTGGCAGTGGCTGATCTTCAAGATCGCTTTGGCTCGCTTGATGCACTGCAATCATTTCATGGTTGGCTTTTTGCATACGCATCCCCCCCCCCCCCCCTGGAAAGCCAAAGCCAAAACGAGTTCAAAAACTAAAGCCAGAAAGAGTCATGGCTAAAATTGCTGAAATTATTGCGGTACCAGGGTACCGTCAGCGAATCGAATCGGAATCGGAATTGGAATCGGTTTCGGCGGCGACGACGACGACGACAACTCATTAGAATGTCAACGAAAATTTCGCCTGACGACGATTTAGTAAATTGCCTTGACTTGGTTCGCAATCGAATGAATATGCATATGGATCCAACTCGACATTTGTGGATATAATTACTCTTCGAGCTCTGGTCCGCCGTTGGGACGACAGGTGTCCCAGCGAGTTCGGGCGGATTCTGAATAATTCAGATCGAAAGAACGCTTGACGATGCACGCCAAGAAAATGAGAGCAAGGATTGAGGAATATCATGCTAATTTAATTAGTAAATGAAATTTGTCACTTAACAATGTTAAATTCCTTTACACACATGACAAATATGGACTTGTCCTTAATTTTGAACAAGTCCAAATATTTTTAGAGTGCACAACTACCAGGGGATCCTTGGCCTGGGATCCTGGGACCCGGTGGTGCAGTTCCCGCGACGCGTCAGCCGCCACAGTACGTGGTCCTTTCAATCAGGCAGTCGGAATCGAATTCAATTTGCCTGAATTATTGAAACAATTGTGTGTATATGTCCCTCCTGTTCAAAGGATGAATGTAAGGAAGTAGGAGAGGCAGAGGCATGGATTTCATAATACGGGGAAGTCATAAACTTGTTCAAATATTGACGCCCAATTATGGTAATTTGCATTGTCGTCCGGGTCTCCCCCCGGATAATTTTCATAATAAAAGTCACGTGCAAATACTGCCTGCGACTGCTCTTTTGTTTTTCTCGGAAATAGCGGGGAAATTACAGGAAAGTGCCTTCGTTTGATATATGTATACTCGATGCCGCTTTAAAGTCCTCGAGTCGTAGATAAGCTTAAAAGGATTCGATCGTAAAAAGTAATGGTTCATAAATACAACAAATTAATTTGATTAGAATCGTATGATGGCTGTAAAGGTTTTCTTTTTGATGGTTCGTATTTGAAATTGGGTAAAATTTTAAATGCATTAGATATTTGCTTATGAAAGGCACAATATTTCCGTTTAAATTTGGCGCCTTTGCTGGCACCGCTTTCTTGGCGAGTCCTGTGGTAAGCAGTATTAAAGCAGTTTTCAAGCAGTGGCAAGCGGTGTGGATAGGCCTTACGCATAATCAAGCAGTTTCTGTAGGATGGGGAAATAAGATCTATATTAAATTAGCAGGAAAAATCAGGAAAAAATTATATTAATTCATTTTAAATTATGGAATGCATTCAATTAAAAAATTAATATATTTTTTTACTTACCTATTTTCTTATTTTTCTTTCTTTATTTTTTTGTATTTTTCTTGTTTAATGGAAAATTAAATTACACAGACCACATCGTATTCTGGCCTCTCTTTATGTATTATAATTACTTAAGCACTTCAAAAATTAAAAAATAAATATTCACTTTTACGTTGACCGCAAGAAATTAAAAGCAATAGAAAGAAGAAAAGAGATTTCGTCTCTTTCTTTTTCCATATATTTTTTACTCTCAGAAATAAAAATTTATGTATTTATTAAAATAACACTTAAAAAAAAACAAAAAACAAAATAAATCAGCAGTTAATAAGGCAAGAAGTTAGTTAACTTCGGTAAACCGATGTTTGTATATCCATGCAGTTTGTATAATTTAATCAATATATATAAATATATAAAATAAATATTCAAATATATAAATATTTAAAAAATGTTATTGATTGAATATAAAATTTAATGATGCAATATAAAATTAAAAGTCCCTTCATAAGGGAAGTTATAAGGAAGTTAACATCGGTAAACCGATGTTTGTATATCCATGCAGGATGTATAATTTAATCAATATATATAAATTATCAATATATCAATAAATATAAATATATAAAAAAACATATTCAAATATATAAATTTGTATAAATTTTCAATTATTGAATATAAAATATAATGATGCAATATAAAATTAAATAAATTTCTCACTTACCAAGTTTCATACTTTTTTTCGTTCTTCTTCTTCGTATATTCCTCGTTAAATCGTAAATTAAATTACACACAGATCACATCGTATTCTGGCCTCTCAGAATGACACATTGATGTATACACATATTTAAACACTAAAAAAAATATTTAAAAAAAATAGATATACACTTCTGCGTTGACAACAAACGGGATTATATATTATATATATATTTTATATATATTTCTTTTTATATATTCTTTAATTCAAAGAATTAAAAATTGATGTATTTAATAAACATCACTTTAAAAAACAAAACAAAAATATATTTCTGCGTTGATTATACACACAAACAAAAATAGTGATCTTGCACTTTTATATTCACCATTTTCATTTATTTTTTTAGCTTTTTTTTTGGAGAGGTTAGATTTGCGCACGCACACATATATTTCCATTGACTCCAACGCACACATCTTTACATACATAATGGCGGCTGCTGAAGGGTCTCATTGTCCGCGGGAGTCTCAAGTTTTTTTATTGCACTTTTAGTGGTTTTAATTCGATATTAACTTGGTAGTTGCTTTTTAAATGTCTTCTTTATTGTACGTATGTATGTAGTTATTTATTAGATTTATTTCGCCACTTGCAAAATGTGTGATTTTTTCACATTCCGTTTTCTGCCTTTGCAGCGCCATTTTGAGAGAAAATCAGCGCTCACTTCACATTTACATAAATTCTTTTAAAACGCACTGTTTTCATGCTTATTTGAATGTCCCCGCAGAATATGCGGTTAATTTAATCGACTTAACCGTTTGGTTAATATATTTAACCTTTTTTTACGGACTAAAACCGTTTTTTAACAGCAGCACCTAATTTTTACTTCGTTCTTCGTTTTCACTTTCGTTAGATCGCGACACACACACATATTTCCATTGACTCCAACGCACACATCTTTACATACATAATGGCGGCTGCTGAAGGGTCTCATTGTCCGCGGGAGTCTCAAGTTTTTTTATTGCACTTTTAGTGGTTTTAATTCGATATTAACTTGGTAGTCGCTTTTTAAATGTCTTCTTTATTGTACGTATGTATGTAGTTATTTATTAGATTTATTTCGCCACTTGCAAAATGTGTGATTTTTTCACATTCCGTTTTCTGCCTTTGCAGCGCCATTTTGAGAGAAAATCAGCGCTCACTTCACATTTACATAAATTCTTTTAAAACGCACTGTTTTCATGCTTATTTGAATGTCCCCGCAGAATATGCGGTTAATTTAATCGACTTAACCGTTTGGTTAATATTATTAACCCTTTTTTACGGACTAAAACCGTTTTTTAACAGCAGCACCTAATTTTTACGTCGTTCTTCGTTTTCACTTTCGTTAGATCGCGACACACACACATATTTCCATAGACTCCAACGCACACATCTTTACATACATAATGGCGGCTGCTGAAGGGTCTCATTGTCCCCGGGAGTCTCAAGTTTTTTATTGCACTTTTAGTGATTTTAATTCGATATTAACTTGGTAGTTGCTTTAAAAATGTCTTCTTTATTGTATGTATTTAGTTATTTATTAGGTTTATTTCGCCACTTGCAAAATGTGTGATTTTTTCACATTGTGTTTCCCGCCTTTACAGCTCCATTTGGAGGGAAAATCAGCGCACACTTCACATTTACATAAATTCTTTTAAATCGCACCGTTTTAATGCTTATTTGAATGTCCCCGCATAAAATGCAGTTAGTTTAATCGACTTAACCGTTTGGTTAATATTATTAACCATTTTTTCCGGACTAAAAACGTTTTTCAACAGCAGCAAGCCTAATTTTTTACTTTGGCGACGCCATTCTTCTTCTTAATCACTTGGCTCTCTTTTCATCTCTCGTTTCACACTAACGCGATCTTGCCAATTGCATGGATTTTCAGCGGCGAAAAGGAAAGTGAAAAAGAGAAACGAAATTATGCCGTGCTTCTGCTAAAAAACGTTTCTGAACAGAATAATGAATTATTAATAGTTACAAAACGGTTAAATCAGTTTGTCTAAGTTCTTTCTATGCGGGGACACTCAATTAAGCATTTAATACACGAATTTTAAAAGAATTTATGTAAAAGTGAAGTTTGCGCGGTTATTCCTCCCAATTGGATTTTTTCTATTTTGGCGATGTTATTCTTCTTCGTTTCCACCTCGCTGTCTTACTCTCTCTCTCTCTCTCTCTCCTCGCCACTGGAATTCATTTGACACTAACGCGATCTTGCCAATTGCATGGATTTTCAGCGGCGAAAAGGAAAGTGAAGAAGAGAAACGAAATTGTGCCGTGCTGCTGTTAGAAAACGTTTTTAATCCGAAAAAAAGAGTTATAATAATTACAAAACGGTTAAATCAGTTTGTCTAAGTGCTTTCTATGCGGGGACACTCAATTAAGCATTAAAACAATGCGTTTTAAAAGAATTTATGTAAATGTGAAGTGAGTGCTGTTTTTCCCTCCAAATGTAGCTGTAAAGGCGGCAAACGGAATGTGAAAAAATCACACATTTTGCAAGTGGCGAAATAAACGTAATAAATAACTAAATACGTACAATAAAGAAGACATTTCAAAAACAACTACCAAGTTAATATCAAATTAAAAACAACTAATAGTGCAATAAAAACCTTGAGACTCCCGCGGGCAAAGAGTGCCTGCAGCAGCCGCCATTATGTATGTAAATATGCGTGCGTTGGAGTCTATGAAATTATGTGTGTGTGTGCGTGAATCTAACCTCTCCAAAAAAAGCTAAAAAAATAAATAAATGTAAATTTAAGTAAATAAAGAAATGTTAACATTTAATACAAATGGTGAATAAAAAAGTGCAATGCTAATAAAATTGGTCGTAAAGAAGACATTTTACCAAGATAATATCGAATTAAAACCACTAAAAGTGCAATAAGACAATGTGAAGTGACCGCTGTTTTTCCCTCCAAATATAGCTGTAAAGGCGGCAAACGGAATGTGAAAAAATCACACATTTTGCAAGTGGTGAAATAAAACTAATAAATAACTAAATACATACAATAAGGAAGACATTTTAAAAGCAACTACCAAGTTAATATCGAATTAAAACCACTAAAAGTGCAATAAAAAAACTTGAGACTCCCGCGGACAAGAGCCTGCAGCAGCCGCCATTATGTATGTAAATATGCGTGCGTTGGAGTCTATGAAAATATGTGTGTGTGTGCGCGAATCTAACCTCTCCAAAAAAAAGCTAAATAAAAAAATTAATTTAAATGGTTAAAGTGAATGCGTGCTATGTATATATTATGTATAATTTAATTCCGATTAGAAAAGAAAACAAAGACGAAGATAAAACTAAAAATAAAAATAAAAAATCGGTAAGTGGAAAATGAATTTTATTTATATTATATATATTATATTACTTTAAATTTTTGAAATATCTATTTGACCTGACTCTTTTATTTAAATTAAAAAGCATTCAGAGCTTTATTCCACATTATTTTTTTAAGGTTAAAATTATTCTAGTGCCATACATTTTCTAATTTATTTTAAACTCACCTCACCTGACTGTCAATTGGCCAACTAAGTGGCCAGGCCACCAATATCTGTGGCCGACTTCTCGCCGCTTGGCTAATAAATTAATTATGCGCTTTAATTGATGCCGATGGCCTGCACTCTCCGTAGCCGCTTTTTGTTTTGGCGTGTGAACAAATTAGCCTCAAGGAGCCAGGCCGGTCAGGTGTTTGTGGCTAAGAACAGAGTCATTAGCTGGGCGGGATGGGGATGGAGACGGATGAGGAGATGGAGAGAGGGAGGGGCAGATGGAGACGGCATGCAGTCGCGGCGAACTATGTGACATTTTTCAAATGTTGCCGCGGAAACAAAGACTCCGGTAGAAGGAGGTGGGGGGCAGTGATGAGGAGCAGGAGGAGCTCCGTTACAACTAACCTTGTGTGCGTCGCCGCGGGAAATGTGTGGCGTGCAGAAATGCCAAAGCGTCAGCGTTGGAGTCCATTGAAGTTTCCAGCTAGCAGCTAGTCACTAGTCACTAGCCAACTTTAGAAGTCGGCACTCCTCGAGTACCCCGTCAATGGTGTCACAATCCCGGCCGAAAGCCGGCTCCACTCCGACGATGATCGGTCGTGTTCTGGCAACCCCCCCTTACCCCCCTACCTGGCTGCTCCTGCTCGCATGTACTCACGCCTGTCGAAAGCTATTTAGCCAGCATTCATTCAAGGCTCGAAGGAACCAGTTCGCATCTTCCCCAGCTGCCGCTCAACTTCAGCTTCAAATCCCAATCAAACGTTCGGACTCCGGACAGAGGGGGGTTCTGGGTGTGTGGGAATGGGAATGGGAATTTTCTTTGTGGCCGACGGCGGACGGCGTTTTGTTAAAAACAAACAAGTGGAATGCAAACTTTCAGTTGCAGTTTTCAGGCGATGGACAAGAGGAGTGCAAAGAATACTTTCGACTACAGAATACCTGGTTTTTTGGTCACTGCTTCTCTCGATTCGGAGAAAAAATAGCTAAGCCCTCTCAGAGACTGCCGAACTGTTCTCTTTAAGAATATCACTAGCTTTCTTTTGCAATTAATATTAATTAATATTAATTTTTGTCCCAATATACCCGTTTTTCTACAACACAAAATGAGGCACAATAATTTCGGGCCGGTCAGGCGAGTCGCGCTAGCCACGTTGACATCTCATCTCGCTGGGCTCGCTCCAGCTGCAGCTCCACCAGCTCCTCTCCTCTTCTCTCTTCTCTCCGGCGGCAGCAGATCAAAGCAGAGAACGCGAATGCGAATGCGAACGCTGACGATTCCGCCGGCGTTTCTCTCTGTGCCGCGGCATGATAAGAATTTCTCGTGCCTCCGCGCTTTGTTAGCGGTTCCTCAGTTCCTCAGTTTCTCGCTGCCTGCAGCTTGCAGCTCTCAGTGCCCAGTGTTGGCCTGGCCCACAGGTCACACTGCGGTTCGCCTGCCAATTGGGTTATTAACCTTGTTTTGTCTTTTTTTTTTGCGACAAATACACTCCGATATCCGGTATCGATAGGGCCGCCTGATTCTGGGTTCAGTGCCTATCGCAGGCGGCATCTGGATACATGGGTCATATATGGACCCACAAGCCGAGTTTTATCTCTTTTTTGGGTCTCGGAGCGGACTCCGCAATTAGACACAATGGCTGCGCTTAGCGACTAAGCCCACTTTCCTATCGCAGCGGATATATTTAGGAGCTATTTGAATATTATTAACGGCAGATAATTATAGGCACGCACACACACACCTAGCCCTTCCCCTACCCTAATCTCCCTAGAGGCAGTGGGTCAGGCGATGCGAAACGCAAAGTGCACGCAGGCAATCGGCGGGGGAGAGACAGAGAGAGAGATAGAGGGCGGCTGCGTTGAGAGGGACAAAGGTCACAGCGACAGGAATGGACCTTTGTTTACATGCCGCCAGTGTACAGTGGTCAGAAATTAGATAAAATCAGCAGGACTCAAGGAAGAGAAAAGGAAACCCAAAATGGATTTATGCAATTTGGTTTTGGGAACTGAGAAATTGTCTTAAAAGGTGATGTTGAAAGGATAAGTGATCTTATTGGAGAACAATAGAGGAGGTTTATTTTTAGGTCTATGATATGGGATATATTTTATTTATTTATTGTCAATTAGTGGAGAGTGGTTTCAGTAAGCCCAAATTCCTTGATTATTAATTTATTCTTTATATTTCAATGTTTTTCATACCTTTAAAATTATTTTATAATATTCTCTCAGCTTATAGCTCTCTCAGCCCCACTGTGCCCGGCTGCTGCTGCGAGAATATTTTGTTTTTTTGGTTCTTTTCCTCGTTCATTTTTTTTTGTCTATGGTAACCTACACTCACGCAGGTAATTATAATAATTATCTGGACGGATGCATGAATGAGCAGGGACCGAGAGCGGGGACCGGGAAAGGTCCTGCTCGCTGCTCTCAGGGCTCGGTCTCGGGCTCTGTCCTTGCCACATCCCAGGCGTCCATCTTGTCCAGCCGGCCTTCCTTTTTGTGGGCGTTGCCCAAGTGCAGTAACAACCGCAAAGGGGCAGGGGCTGAGGAGGAAGCGACACACACAGGCAGAGGCACCCAAATGTGACTTCGCAACTGACACTAATTACATGGAGGCGGCGGCGGCGAACGGCCACGTCGGTGGCAGCCGGATTCCTTCTCCTCCTGGCGCGCATCCTTCCTTGTCCGCTCATCCGGTAGGTGGCAACCTGTGCCGCCGGCTAATTGCACCTCCACCTCCGCCTCGAAGATCTAAGAGTTATGCGGGGGTGTCCCTTTAAAGTCGAAAGTCCAGAGAGCCAGAACTGTGACTCTAACGTCTATCGTCTGTCGTCTATCACATTTCGTGCTCCTTTGAGGCAGCCGCGGCGGCATCGCTGCGCACGTGCTGCAGATTACACGTTTCAATGACTTTTGGCGGCAGCGAAATGAAAGGAATTACAAATGTCTTGCCCTCTAGGACCCACCCCTCCTCCTCGTCCTGCTCCTGCTGATCCTGGAACTTCAAATGCCCGACTGCTGTTTCAATTTGCTGTCCATTGTTGTGTAGTTGGTCGCTTAATTAAGTTGACGCCGCAATCAAATCAAATAAAAATCAAAATCGCACGCATATGCCGGGAGCGTGGAGCGAGGAGCGGGGAGGGGCGGGCAGGGTTTTCGCTCAAGGACCTTTGGCATATGGTCTCCTGCTGATTCCCTGACTCCCCCCTTTGCGCAGTTGGCGAGGATGCTGCAATCAACAATTGCTCGTCAGTGGGTGCCAAGAGGATGGTCCATCCACTGGGAGAAAATTCCAAATTATGGTTTTATTCATAATTTAAGTGTTCAAAGGGTTTTAAAGTAACGTATTATTTTTGGCGAAATTTTACAAAGCAGTAAAGGAGTCATTTAAGACCCTATAAATCATATATATTCTTGATCACCATCAACAGCCGAGCCATTTTTTCAAAATTTTATTAACCCTTTATAATAAATAAATAAATAAAATAAATAAATAAAATAAATAAATTGTCAAAAATTAAAAAAAATATTTTTTATTAAAAAAATATTGAACGATTTGAAAAATATTGCCGATTCTTTAACCTATACAAATTAAGTACAAATAAGTTCTCCGAATCGATATTAATTATTTTTCTGCTTAGTTATAATCGCTTGCCAATTCGCCCTTATAAAGGCTATTCAAACTTCGGCTTCCCAAAGTTAGCTTGTAATAATAATAAATTTCCTAATCAGAAATACAATTTTATATAATTCAATTGGCTCTGAATAATTTCTCAAAGTGTATGCGAGTGAGTGGGCGGTTCCAGGGAGGCTGGGCAGGGGAAGGCTGCTGCCGCGTGTGGTCCGCTAACTCGCTTTAAAGCTTTTCAGGGTCGTTGGCTGGATGTCGCAATAATGCCCCCGTGTCGACACATCCACATACAAGGAAATCATCATCAATTCCATCGTTAAGTAATCCATTCAATTGAATTGCGGGGAATGTTTTTGGAAATAACGATTATATTGTTCAACCCAGATGTATTTCAGTTCCACATTACCATTGCTTTGTCCTGCATACTATTATTATTATTTTATGATTATAACACATAATCTCTTAAGTCCTTACTTTATTTACATATGAACTTTAGGAGGAAGACATACTTGCTGGGTTTGGGTTCTTACTAGTTTGAGAATATGTTAATAGCTTAACTAATAATTAAGCACAATTATTAGTAACAAAGCACTTAAGCAAATCAACTGTAATATATTGATAGAGAATATAATTTGTATATAAAGATCAAATTCCAAAAGGGATTTCTTCAGTATTTTTATACAGATTTATCTTAATAATTTTTCCAATATTTAACCTCATCAACTCTTCTCTCTTCCTGTCTGCTCACCTTTAATCCTTTATTCAAAACCTCTTTCCTAAAATACGACACCTAATCAACGCACCAAATTTACAAATTAAAGGGAGTGCTGGGACTGGACTACAAGTCCTGGATAATGGAAATGGTAAAAATATTGGGCATATGTGCAAATCCCCTCTATATACACACAACGCACACACACCCGATACTGGGGCTCCACCTCCCAGGGCCAACTGCTAATTTGAGTGCTCCACATTTGGGACGCGGAGCAGGAACGAGGAGGCGACGAAATTTGGATTTGGATTTGTAATTGGAATCAACGGGTGATTGAATGATGGACTGGATTCCAGCTCCTGGTTGGGGTTTAGGGTTTAGGGTTTAGGGTTGCTGCTGCGTGGCCTATAAGTAGGCTAGGATTGCCATTGATTTTAAAGGATTCACCCGACTCCATGCAAATTGGATGAGCCAAAGTAGGAGGAGTAGCAGTCCTGGACAAACGGATGCATAATGTGTCGCCAGTTGCCAGTCGGCAGTCGTCAGTGTAAATGAATAAGTGCCGAACTCTACTCCACTCGAATGTGTCCAATGTGCTGTGTGTGTGCGTGCACTGAATGCGGCTTGTTTTACACTCGAACGCATTTGAATACGTTGCTAATGGGATTTTGATGATGACAATGTTGGCTGTGCCCGGGTCCCCTTCTGACCCTTGCCCCCTGCCGCTCTATTTTCAGTCGAATAGTCGCTTCGAAAAAAGCAGTCTCATCTTGGCCACGATGTAGGGAAACTTTAACCGCAGTGGAGAGTGCTTCAAGTTCTTCTTAAACCGAGTTTCTCGATGTGACGGCCGAGGAGGAGGAGGATGTTCCTCGAGGAGAGAGCGCCCACATTATGTCGCTCTAATGCGTACAAGTACATAATGGCGAAGTAAGAAGAAGGAGCCAGAGACCGGGCCAACTCCCATCCAATTACAGCCATGTTGGGACGTCCTTTCGACCTAGGGCCGGATGACGACAGCAGTCCAACAGTGGCAACATAATGTGCCATTCACTTCCGTTCCGGCGTAGGTCCCCAAAGAACTGCTAAAGATTCCTGCCCCCTGTATATGTGTGTGTGTGCTTGAGTTCAAGCAAAGCAGAAATGTGGCAGAAAGGACCCTTTGCCAGGACATGTAGAGACAGCGACAGCGACAGCGGGAACTACATAAGCAAACGCCTGTTCCTGTCACCGTTTCACCTCGTCCCGGGAAACCGCTGCTCTTGCGGTTACATTTTCATGCCACTGCGCCGCGCCATTTGCAGCACACACACTACCCTCTCCACCTTGGCCACCCCCGCTCTCTCCGCTGTTTACTTTTTACAGTTTGCGGCTGCGGTCGCTCGCTGTGCGCGGTGGTTGCTTTCCTCTAAGGGTTACACCGAACTCCCTCCCGTAGCTTTCCCCGTTGCAGTGTGTGTGTGTGTGCCTTTGGCCAACACACACAAGTTGGACAATTTGGGCGTGTCGTTCAAATACCGCAGGCCGTGGGTGGCCCAACTCCAGGCCCAACTTCACAAGCAATCCCTGTGTTCCAGACGAACGAACAACTCACGCAAGCCCGAAAGATCCCAAAAAGTCGGAGGGATATATGACCGGCAGGGATGACCGATTGGAATATAGTTGAAAAAAAGGTTATGAACTTATTGAAGAATTATTATTATTGAAGAATCCTAGACTTTGTACTATAAGTTAGCGGTGGTTCTCAAAATATTTTCTCAATTTTACTTATAACTTAACTAGATATGGTTATTTTATTTGATTTAACGTGAAGGTTAGTCTTAACTGGACTTTTAAAAGCTACTGAGCTACAATTACTGTATTTTACTAATCCAAGGTCAGCTTGTTATTTACCAGATTTAATAATAGAAAGCCAAATAAATCACAGATATTGGGGATATTCTTTGTATATTATATATTCTTTATTCTTTATGCTCATTTAAATCGCTATTTCAGTTTATGTTTACAAAGTTTAACATAAATTTCGAAACATTTTCTAAGCTGCCTTGTATTTTCAAGCTGATTTCAAGTTAAACACAAGCATTAACATGAATTTTAGTACAAAAGTCATTCTTAAAGCCGATTTCTCATCACTAGCCAAACCCTAGACGTTTGCATAGTCCTTTGTCCGGGTTGCACGAGTGTCCTTTCTGGTCGGGACAACTTTATTGGCCGCCCCATTAGCAACCGCCGGCATAAGCCACCCCGTTCTGTCCCGTGGAGTGGCTCCGTGGAGCGGCAACCCCCTTGGCACACAATACGCCTTATTATTGGCTTTCAGTGTTGGCACGTTCGATTATTTGTGTCTTAATTAGCGTTTGTTGAGATTTGTTGTTGATGTAATAAACTAATAAGCAACCGCAGCCCCACCTGAGCCTGAGCCAGCGGCTTAATTGTACTTCAATGGCAAAGTTTTCGTTCAATCTTTTATTGGTTATGGGGGTTCTGTCCGTATTGGCCAGAAACCGTCAGAATGCTAATTGGCCGGCATGAGCGAACGAGTTTAATAATAATAATAATTTCGTTAGCTGATTAGCGGCCGCAGCAGGCGGCAGTTTCCACCTCGGATAATTTGTGTATTTGTGTGGCTGTCAATCTGTCGATGGAAAAACCTTTTTCGGCTGGCAAATTGGTCAAAGTTTTTCTATTGCCGCTCAATTAGCACTTTATTTTTGGGTGTCCCGGGTCGCGTTTACTTAGTCAAATTGAATTGAATGACATAGCCAGGAATCGGTTAATATAGATGGCCTTTCCTTTATACATATTTCCATAGACTACAGTATTCATTTCGAAGTCATTAAGTTCTCAATCAAACGGCAGAGCTCATTACTCCTATGGAAATGCATTGGAAACTGCGTTTAATTGGCATTCCGTTATGGAAATCGCCTTTGCCAATATTATAGCGATATTAATTGCAATTTTATCGTAAATGTATCCATTCCGACGACCTCCTGGCAATTAAGCTAATGAGGCGAACCGCTGGATCTCCGCGATCCGCGTCCAGCACGTGTTAAGTGGCGCTTTAACTGCACTTAATTTAGTTGAAATTAACTGCAATCAGTTGACGGGATATGAAAGCTTACCTGGGTGACCCGTGCCACGGCGGTGGTCAATGATCACTGATCACTGCGTGCAGCTTCCTTCCGTTGCGCACAGGAACACAGGAGGCCAGACCCTTATACATAGTAATAAATGCAAATCAAGGCAGCAATCGCTTTTGGAATTAGCGCGCGCGACAACAAAGTCAACAATCGGAAGTGGCCACTCATCGATCGGCACAGGCCCTTTGCCGTTGTCCAAGAGGAACAGTGGTTGGATGTGCATTGCCCAGGGATAACTCTGCTTTAGGTATTAGACGAACGTATAATGGATTTTATAATCTATACAATATGTTTTTGTCAATTAAGCAGAATTTGTTCTCTTTGAAAAGACTTTCCCAAGTTGTTTAAGCAACGTTTATATTTCTAGACCTGACTTCAAGAAGGTGCAGATACTCCTTACTTTTTTATTAATGTCTTATAATTAGGAACTATTTACCTTTGATTATGAATTAAGTAACAAGTATTGTGTACTTATATCTTATGTAATAATATTTCTCGTCCCCAAAAATATCTTTATTCAGGAAAGCAGCATCTGTTCCTATCTAGACAGATAACAAATACTGAATCCCCAACTATTAATGCCCCCCACCAACATTTTCTTCACACCCTTCAACCACTGTGCAGGCTCTTTACAAAGCCTGATATCTGATATCTCCATTGGCCCATCCATCACTCATCCGGCTTGGGGCCGGTCCAAGGGCTTCCTGACCATCACAACAGGCAGCACTTGATCTTAACGATTTTTAATTAATATTTTAACTAACTATTAATAGGCAGGGAGTAACAGCATCCGGCGGCCAAGCTCACTTCTTCCTCATGCAGCTGGCAATGAAGCTGCGCACCCGATGCACACTCGTGTACACCCCGGGATACTGGGCATTGGCACAGCCCAGACCCCAGGACACAATCCCACACAGCTGCCTCTGGTAGATGACGCCGCCACCAGAGTCGCCGGTGCAGCTATCCCTGCCCGGAGATCGGGCACAGAAGGTGCTGGCCGTCAGGGTGTCCCGATAGCGGTAGGCCTGCTGGCAGACTGTCTTGCGGATCAGTTGGATTTGCACAGTGCGCAGTTGATTGGAGGGATTGGAGTTGCCATAACGGGTGACTCCCCAACCGGAGACACGCATATAGTCGCCGGGATTCCACTGTACCGTGCACAGTGGGATTGTGGAGATTCCGCTGCCCGTGAGGGCACTCTGCAGCCGGATAACGCCCACGTCCCAGTTGAGGCTCGAGCTGCTGTAGCCGCTGTGTATCCAGTACTTGGCGACTCGCCTGACCACGCCTGTCTGGCTCAGCTGGCTGACGCCGCCCTGGACCGTAATCCTGCCGGCCTGGTTGCCACTCAGACAGTGGGCCGCCGTTACCACGTACATGCTGCTGACCAGGGTGCCGCCGCAGTAGAAGGTGCCATCGTAGCGTAGGTTCACCACGAAGCCACCCACATTGGAGAGCGAGGTGGTTGTCCCGCCCACGATTCTAGGCTGGATGCGCTGTGCTCCGTGTGCTCCAAGGAAGCTAAGGTGGAGTAGGAGCAGCAGACCTAGTGTCTTGTATCCGTATCTGAGTCGCTTCATGGTGATCTAACTCGGCCAGCTTTGGGTCTGGTGTTTTTATCACCCGGAACTCAATTGGCACGGCTTCAGCTGTGCAAACAAGGATCAGGGTCACCTGCCATGACGCATGGATCTCACTGAGTGGGTCAAGTGTGCGGATTTCTCTCAACATGTCGACGACATGTGGTTAAAGACCTTGAACGGGGGTCCACAAAAATATTTATAGCATCTATTTGTTAGTGTTTTCAATAGGAACTTAAGTTTCCCCACGAGTTCGATCTTGGCCAGAGTTAACATTCCTCTCTCTGCCTGAATTTTGGACTCCTGTCCATCTTAAACTGTGAGTCATAAAAGATGGGCGGTATTGGCTGCAGATCTTCGCTGGCAGATAAGCATTCCATGGTCGGAGGAGCCAGTGCCCTTTGCCTTTCGGTGCGCATTCCAAGGCGATGAAGGGAAACTGCCCACTGTTGTTCGGCTTATGCGGGCTACCATATTGGGCTGAAGCTTGGATGCCTTTTGGCGTCTGGACTTGGGCCACGGCTACACCTACCTACCTACCAGCCGGCGACCTTATCGCACCCATTAATCTGGCAGCAGGCAGGCCGGGGAAAGAAATGAGCAATAACGAACCAAATGAGGCGAGCCAAGATGGTGGATGTCCCCGCCACGTCCAGCTTAAGCTCCTGCGGCTCTGGCAGGCAGCCAGGCAACATGGCGGAGCTGGTGGAGAGGACCTAATGAAAAGCAACCGGGCGCGGGGCAGAGTTAAATATTATGACCAGCGCTGGCTCGCCTCTCATACGCAGCCAGCAAAGGCCAAACAGAAACAGAAACAAAAACAAAAGCAACAAAATAATAATAAAAAAAAAAACGAGAGAAAAGCTACAACAAAAAGGTAAAAATATGAATTTTACGATCTCAAGTCATGCAAAAAGCGAAACGAATCAAAACGCGGTGCGCATTGGACGTGAGTCGCGAATGTGCTTCGTGCGGGGCTGCGATGATGGCGGCCATGGTGGGTTAACCCGCACTCCCGCACTCCCTCCCTCCCTCTGTCTCTCTCTCTCTCTCTCGCTCCGTGTTAACCCCCTGAAGCCCGGCACACCCCCTTTTGGCCAGGTTTTTTTGGGTTTCGGCCGCTGGGTTGGAAGTTTTTGCACTCCTTTTTCTTGAGTGTGCGCGCCTCTCGCGTCCGAGATAAGAACTTTTTGTACTCATTTTTATTTTTTTTGCTCATTTTTGTACATTTTGTGCTTTAAATGCCCTGCCAAGGGTTATTATTACTAAGCTATAGAGCGCAGATAACTGATATATATATTTATTTAAAAGGATTTTTTTATATTTTGAGAATAGTTTCTAATTTTATTATTTAAAAACAAATAATAATGTAAGAATATCGACTTAAAGTCCCTATAATAAACATATTTTGGGTCTTTTCGATGGTATTTGTAGGCCAAGCAGCAAATGACTACAAAAAGTCATATATATACCGATTCTCCATTAAAATCGTAATCAATTAGAAATAAAATATTGAAAATAATATAGAAATAAAATTTTTGTAAATTTTTCAAAATTGTATAAATCGTAAAAAATTAAGTGAAAATTTTTAAAATTTTTATTCTTAAACTCAATATGTAGATTTAAGAGTCTAATCAAAACTAGCACAGAAAAGTTGTCCGAACTAAAATTAGTGATTTTTCGGCTTAGTTATGGTTATTTGAAGCTTTGACTCTGCCGTAAAAATAATGCTGAAAATAATCAATTTGATGATTTCATGTAATTAGAGCAAGGGTATGCCAAGTTCGTCTCTTAAAACCTAACCTTCCCTCTCGTTGTAATACGCTTTTGCGTTGTATTTTGTTCGTTTTTCGTGATGGCGACCATCATGGAGCAGGGAACCTCTAGTTCTGGCTCTGGCGGAAATGTTTGACAGACACGTAATGCCCTCGCCACAGTCATACATTTTTCTATTCTTTGCATACGTTCTGTATATACATACGTACATGCACATGCATGCATCTTTGCGTATGTATATCGAACGTTACCAAAGTATTTTCTTCGTTTTTTGTGTGCTTGGGGAAAAGCGACGACTGAAGAAGAAACTGTCGATGGAATTTTATAATGAACATTCAGTGCGCCTGACATTTTGTGCTGCTAAAGTGCAGTTAGGGAATAATTGTTACTCTAAAAAAAAATAAGAGAAGAGCGGCGGCGAAACCCATAACTAAGCACCAGGGACGACGGGCAAAAAACTAGAGAGAAACAATGGGTGGGACCTCTCACCGAGAGAGGAGGAGGAGGAGCAGAGGGGTAGGAGAAAGGGGAGAGCATTTGAAAACATAGTGACGAGAAAGGTCGTAACATCCGAAAGAGAACAATCATCGCACCTGGGGAGGAGTGGGGGAAGAGGAGCACAGTTCATGGAAGACACCGGCTCCGATGGTATGCAAAGTGCGACGCCCAGGAGAAAAGTAGATACCGGGTAACATGAGCATTTTTTGCACTCTGCTGGGGGTGTGTGTGTGTGTGTGTGTGTCTTGGCAATTTGAAAAATAAATTGGCATAAAATATTAACAGCAAAGACCCCCCCCATGTGACTTGTCCACTCTAATTTGTTTCATACCATCCAAATGGGCTTTGTATTATCCGTTTTAATATTTCAAAGTAATAACAGACTGCCAGGCAAATCGATTTCGCATTTTCGGAAGCCTCGAATCTAGGCTACGGAAAGGCAGTTAAGGAAAGTACTTAGGGAAGGTATTAGAACTTTTAGCAGATGGCTTATAAGTTTTAATAAATTGATTTAAATATGGTTTTTAAATGTTTATTTACCAATTAACTTTAGTTCAAATGATTAAGCTAATATATCAAATATCTTAAAAATATTTTAAAAAATCTGTCTTTTTAAGGTATTCCTTATTTTGAGGTATAAATCTGAGCTTTAATAAAAACTCGAAACCCCAAAGTCATATAATGGTAACTAAATAATTACCAGATCTCTCCCACAAGATAAGATCTCCCAAAATCTTCACACAGACACCTTGAACCCTCTGTTAGAAATTATTCTGGCCAAATCCAAAAGGAAAACCCAATGGAATGCCATCAGAATGCAGATGCAGATGGAGAAATAGCACTCATACGCCCCGTTTTCGGCTGCGAACTCAACAACAATGGCTGCCAAACGAGTGCAGCCTCGCCGCCAAACCAAGAGGAGGAAAGAAAGAAAAACAACAAACTTGGGCAACCATGACACCAAGGGAGGGGGAGCCCCATCCTCCTTCTCCTTCTCTTTCTCCTCTGGAGAGAACCTGGGAGGGGGTGCAGTCGGTGGCCCCGGCATATTCGTGCGCAATTTCGCGTTTGACGAAACATATAATCTTCGCACATTTCTATGGAAATGAATGGATTGGCGAATGCTTTTGCTTTTTGCTGTTGCTGTTGCTGTTGCTGCTGCCTGATAGATGCAGAGGTCCGGATTGATGGTCGGATATGTGGCTGGTTTGGGCCAAATTGGATTGGTATTGGTTTTCCAACAAGAAGTGAAGAGAGCTGAGCTGAGCAAGAAAAAAAAAACAGCAAAAATAGGTGGCATATTTCCTTGGTTTTGCGCTGCAGTTTCGCTGCAGTTTCTCTGGCTTTTGGCTCTGGTGATGGAGAGCTGGGTGCTGGGTGCTGGCACTGGGTACTGGGTACTGGTGCTGCATGCAAATTGGTTCCCTCACTTTTGTGCCCGCTCCCTGGGTGGAGCCACACCCTCGAAATCTGCCATTCCGTAAGAGGCAGGCGCCCAAGCGTCGCTGCCTTTTTTTTTCTGTCGTGTTCTACTTACACCGGCAGTGTGTGTGCCGGGCTGCATTTCGTGTGTTTTTCTGCTGTGTGCGCCTATGCAAATATGCAATTAAGTTGGCCTGCCATCGAGCGGCATGTTTGCTGCCATCTAACATGGCATTCCGTCGTCAGAATCGGAATCGAAATCAGAATCAGAGCCACCAAAGCTGAAGCTGAAGCTGAATCTGAATCCGAGAGAGCGCCTGTCACTGCATACGCTCATCGTCGCCAACTTGGTTGGAGTGGAAGGAGGAGTGGGATGATGGCCACCAGGCGATAGTTGGCCTAATAGCTGGGTCATGTATGGCAGATAAGAGAACAACTGTTTGATTATACGATATACCGGGATAGGTGAATAATTCCTATAATTTTGAGTTCTTAAAGCAGACATTAGATACACAGAATCCACACCTACGATGGGGGCCTGAGTATAGATGGAATTAGAACTACCCTGAAGGCTTATGAGGCCAATGTTCAATACCATATCCTCTGATTATTTAAATCAATTAACATTGTTTGGTTATTCTTAGTAAAAAGAACTCAATTGCTTTTATTTTAAACTACAAGAGATTTCCCTCTTCTAAGCGTCGTATACTTGATGTGCTCTCTGCGTATACTTAATATGCGCCAGCACACTTTTTAGGAATTTCAGCTTAATGTAAAAAACATTTGCATTAGTTAAGCAAGCAAAAAATAAAAATAAATAACAATGTTGAGAGCTTACAAAACGTTAAACCGCAAAAAAAACGTTGGAAAAGATGCAAAAAGAAGAGTTAAAGCAGATGCCGCAAACGAAAAAAATGCAAGCAACGAAATTCCGATGAAAGCGTTGCATCCTCCTCTTTCTACCTCTCTCTCGCTCGCCGTCTCTCTTTCACTCAGGTGAATGTGTGTGTGTGTGTGTGTGCTGTGGCGACGCCATGTTGCTGATGTTGCGTGCAACAGAAAGCGTGTATGTGTGTCCCTGCGGAGTTACATATGTAGGCACGTAACGCATTCGCATTCGCATTCGCATTCAACTTCCACAGCCACAGCCACACTCGCATTATGGCCGACGCGAACGCTTGTGGCTATAATGCCTTTTTTTTCTGGCTCTTGCTGCTGCGGTGTTGCCTTTATGGCTGTTTCCAGCCAAAGCCATCCAAGCCAACAGCCGAAATCCAGCCACAGAGAAGGGGGCAAGAGGCAACTTTGGCTGACTTTGCGGTTGAAATGCATGGAAAACGCCGCCACTTCTCAGGGAGGAGGTAGGGTGCAGCTGATCCCGGGGAGAAACTGTAGTCGCAGAGCCGTAAGTGCAACAAAGTCTCGCAAATTATATACACTGTATATAAGCTGCAGCAAGGTGCTGAGCTGCTGAGCTGCTGCTTACTTACTGAGTTACTAAGCAGCTCAATTGCTGATTTGGTAAGCTGCTGAGGCCTACGCAAAACGCTTTCAAAATATTGTGATTTATAAAGATAATTTCGGGGGAAACAAATCGCTCGATTAACTATTTAATATGTCGCTTAAGCTTACAAGAGAGGCGATAGTCGAATATCAAAGTAACAGTCTTGAGATCTGTTATATTTAAGTAAAAGTAGGGGTGTTGCTTCATTTTTATATTTCTTAAAATCCCTTTCAGGCTGGTATCAAAAATATCTCTGGAGAATGCCCCAAAAATAAACCCATTTTCTCAATTCCCCATTTTTTTTTTCTCCCAGTGCAATTGGTAACAACAAAGTCTTGAAAAATAATAATACAAATAATAATGCGCTACCGACTTGAAGGCTTTAGCTTCTGGCCGCGGCCTACGCAAAGCTACCAGAAAAGATAGTGATTGTTAAAGCTAATTTCGAGGCTCTCAGGCTCTCTGAAACTATTTCAAATTAGCTGCCATGAAATTTTCAATTAATTTTCAAATTTCAATTTATAAATCGAGCAACTGGAGCTGAGAGTTGGGGCTGGGGCTGGGAGCCGCCACTGAAAGTGTGATGAGAAATTTCGTAATGACTTCTTAGCCCCAGTGAGTCCGTCGTGGCCATAATAAGTGCAATTAGGCCCATTGATGGTCTTCTCGTCAGCTCCACTCCGACTTCGTCACCGACTGCGATCCGCTCTTGAGGCGGATGTGGATGTGGAGAGAGGTGATGGCAGTCTCCGCTCTGGGAGCAGCAGCTCCTGCAACTGTCGCCGCGCCTCGTTAGCCCGGCCAGCAGCAAATTTGCAGCGTCTAACATGGCCGGTCGCCATGTTTAATCAAATACGTGACTTGATTTCGATTTGGGCGCCACAAGAGATGCCGCGCGAGAGATGCAAAAGGCTTTCCCGGATTTTAAGAGAATCAAGCGACAGGGAAGGTCGTGGAAAATCATACAAACTTTTGTCTTCTGGTAACATATTTCGCTTAATAATGTTTGTTCTTAATTGAAATAATTTAATCTTATCAGAATTTGATTTCTTAACACAAATACGTTCTCACACCTGCACTGAATTTTTCGTTTAACCCTTGTTTAAATAGAAAAAAAAACATTTATAATTTCATAGAAATAATATTTTGAGCGGAGCATCTCTCTTAATATTATTTATTACATTGTTGAATATTATAATAAAATATTTGTAATATTAACTCAGCTCATTTCTGCATAAATCCCCATGAAGACTTAACATATCCTTTATAAAATCCCTACGACTTGTTCTTAAAACAAGTAAAGTACCTTCATTTTAGCACTTGATATTTACCTGATAAAAAACGTAATTTGTTACTCAAAACTCAACCTGTTTTAAGCACCATTTAATGGTAGATATGTATTACACAACTTACCCGTTGCCAAGTTGGCTAATTGCAATAGAAATTGACCGACAAGTGCTGGGTGTTGGCTAATTACAAGGTTAAGGTCTTCTCCAGTTACCTGGTAAAACGAATCCCTGAGACAGAAATGCGGCCCGGTTAACCTGTTCCGCATTTCAACAAGTCAATCAGAAGTCAATCACTTTTAGGGGCCTCTTCTTCAGGTCTTCGGGTCTTCTTCAGCTCTTAAGCTCTTCCCGATATGTTCCCCCCGGTTCGATCGGTCTGCTAAAAAGTAATAATAATAATAATATACGCCGTGCAACAGCAACAACATAATTGCAAATTGGCCAAAAAAATAAAAACAAGACACAGCAACAACACAATAATTTAATGTTTGCCGAAATGGGTGAACGGGACACACACACACAAAAAAAGCAAATTATAGACTGTCTGGTGACCTTGAAAGTGAAATGCCTCCCTCTAGAGGAGGGGCAGGAGGGTAGCGGGGCGGAGCCGAGATCGGGGAAGGTGAGAAGAGTTGTGACCAGAGACCCAGGAATCCCGCTCTAATTGCGTAATTGACTGATCCGACACACAGCGGCGACAGAGCGGCGAACAAAGCCAACAATTGCTGCGTATTGAGATGCAAAAACCCAGCTAAAAATATAAATACTACATGCGAGAGGAGACAGCAGAAATCCATCAGTTCATCACAGGATACAGAGGGATACAGAGGGCTACGGGGGTATAAAGGAATACTACAGGGGGAGCGGGTAGCGGGAACAAAGGCTCGGCTCCTCGGCTTCTAGGGTTACTTACTGCGCATGTATCTTGCAGATACACACACAAATTTTCCTCTCCTGCGAGAGGCTGCTGCACCTTCTCACTGCTGCTTTTTTTTATGCAATTGTTTTATCCGCCCGGGCTCAGTTTTTTTTCTTTCTTTTTGTGTTGTTCAAAAACGCTCGAATGGGCGTGGACCGAAAATACAATTTCGTAGCCGCTTTCTTCTCCAGTTTTTATATATATATACACACTTTTTTGTTGCTGCTGCTGAGCTGAACTGATTTCCGGCGCGTTTTGGATTACACAATACAGGCAGCCAGCCAGGCCAGCGAAAGGTGAGCGGATTTCTGGAGAGGAGTAGCCGCCGGACTAGCAGCAGGCGAGTGGCGAGTTCCGCCCAGCAGCAGTCGAGCTCTGTGGTGCACGATTCCGTCTTGAGAATCCAATTTGAATTGTCACCCGGAAGTCGGCGTGGAAACAAAGCCTTGAACTTGTGAACGCGCCACTGCCACATTTGTTGCGCCCTCTCAAGGGCCGCCGCTTACTCAAGGGTGCTTACTGGCTACCCCTTGCCGGGACTGAGCTGGAACCCCGTCCCATCCTCCCTCCTCGATTTCGATCAACTGCTAGCATTTGACAAAATCCACTCCTCGCCGGGGTGCTACTGTTGCTGGAACTCCTCTGGCATCTGGCGGAGCAACCTAACGGATGCAGACAGCTGCAGGATACGGATACAGTTGGGAATCGGAGTCATCATCAGGGTTTTTATCAAGGTTGTCAGCTTACGGAGACTTTTAAGTCGCAAAGATAATGTATACGTTATGAGGAGGAATTTGACTTTTCCTTGTTATATACTAGTTTGCTTCCCAAAGATACATTTCTAAAGATTGTATCTTTTATATTAAATTCTCTAGTTCTCAAGACAAGTTTACCTAGTTTTCTTATGAATATAATATCTTTAGATTGAGATTTAATTAGAAAACTCTTCAAAGAATTAAGCTCAGAACTGACCTTGCTAAAAAGAAACCCACAAAAGTCCATAGTTGCGATTCGTTTCTCTTCAAATTTAATACTTTTCAATATAGAATCTTCACAGCTTTTGAAAGAAGTCATAAAAAAATCCTATTTATAATTTCCTGGAAGTTCGGGGCAAGCGCGGATAATTCGATTAGAGTCTCTCCGTCTGTCACAGATCCCCGAGAGGCCCCAGCTAGACCCACATCAGCGGGGCCAGGCCATGGCCAGTTCAGGTGAAATTAATCAAAACTGAGCCAAAGCTCGAACCCATTCACACATCGGATCTGGAATCTGTTGGGGGCCACCGGCGGGTTAATCTGCGCTGAATCAATGAAATGCTTCCAGTGTGTGTGTGAGTGTGCCGCTGAACAATGAAAGTGGCAATTAACCAGAAGCCGAGCATTAAATTACAAAATGCGAGCGATCGCAGCAACAGGTTGCCCCGTCGGATCGCCCGATCCCCATCAATAGATAGTGGCAATAATAATAAAACAACGGCAACAACAGCAGCGGCGGCAACAGCTGAATGGGCTTGACTGGGACAGGTTCCAGCTCCAGCTTCAGCTCCAGCTCCAGCTCCAGCTCCAGCCTGAGATACGGCTTCATCAACTAGAAGCCGCTCTCCTCCTAATCGATTTCTGGCCGCCGCAGCTTCTTCCAACTGCAATTAGACGGTTGCACTCGTCTCTCTCTCTCTCGCCCGCTGTCTCTGTGGGAGATTGCAGCTTGCGGGTTTTGGAAGGTATTACCTAGAGGGAAAGGTGCTCCCCACCCCTTAACCCTCAAGAGCGCTGGCTTCCCGCTGCTTCCCCTGCATATTGCATATTGATTGAAAATTGATCTATTACGAACCTGAAAGTGTGCGACATTGATAATCCGCAAAAAGTGCACATGGCCGGGCCGAACAATAGACGCTGCTCAAGTGGGCGTGGTCCGCTGCACTCTATACCATTCTATACCCAAATCCAGATGCATTTGTATTATCCGATCTGTGTTTAGTGTTACTGCCAGCAGGGGGGCTCACCTCTCAGACACCGAGAGCATCCTCATCCTCTTCGGAGGCTGCAGCATCCCAGGTCCATCCTCCGAGTGATTGACAGGCGGCGACACCTTTTTATTTACTGCCGCCGCCTGTTTGTTGTTTATTTGTTACTGCACATTTTTAATGATATCACGTAGTTTAATTCACTCGCTTTCAGCCTTTCAGTTTGCTTTTTTTATGCTCTTTGTGGAAAATGCAAAAAGTTTTCATTTCAAACACATCATCATCATCCATTGCATGGCAAACGTTGTTTCCTTCCTGTGTGTGAGTAGATGATGCCTTTGCTCATTATTGTTTGCACAAACTTTTGCGGTCAACCCATGGATGGGTTGGTGGGATGGGCTGGTCGCAGGTCATTTGGGAAATGGAGTGTCATCGATAGTGCGAGTGCGGTTAGGCATTTGCAATTTAATGGGGGATATCAAAGCCAATGGCTTGCCACTTGCCTCGGTGTGTTCTAAATTTCACGAGTTGATCAGGGGAGGGAAGCAACTAGTTGAATATTATTATATAGCTAAATTTATGAACAGGTTAGAAGCTGAAAGCTTCTGGAAGCAGTACTAGTAATGGGAATTACCTTACCCCTTCTAACACATTTATGTCTTACCTTTACCTAATCCCTTCTTACACATTTATGTCTTCAATTAAAAAATCTTCCATAATCTTACCTCATTATCTGCATTGTTATCCCATTTCTCGCTTTTAATAAAGTGATTGAAGCTCATTCATTGATTGGCCAAAGGAGAGGGTCAACCCCCTGAACGGCGACGATATCCAAACACTTTGATTTGTCAACTGCTCGGTCTGAGTGCCCCGAGTGACCTTAGGTTCAAGTTGTTTGCATGCGGCACATCTTGATTAGCCCAAACACTCTCCACAGCGGCGACGAATGTCGTCGTCAGCAGTTGTGCAGCACGTAACGTACCCCTTGTGGTAATCGAATTGTTTCAGCGCCGCTCGGCAGTTGTCCGCAAATCGAGTCAATTTAATTGACCTCCAGAGGTCAAGCTGTTCCCTTTGTCGCTGCGGTTAATAATGATAATGCTGGAACTGGAACTGGGAACTGGAACTGGAACCCCCATTGGAAAGCGCTTTCTTGCTCCCAGAGCCCGGGGAGACCCAGAGGTCCATCGTTAATGGATTTAATTGAATTTGTCTTGTTGCGCTGCGTTTTATTTGTCTTAATTGTCTGCGAAATAATCATAAATCAGTTTTGTGAGACGGAGACAATTCTTCCACAGAGCTCTCTCTATACCCACACCTTCGCCCTCGCTGGATTCTGGACCGGCACCGGCACCGGCACTTGGGTCAATCAATTTATGACATATCCCCCCAGCTCAGAGAGGGAACTCGACCGATCTCAAGGCGGCTCTCGGATGATGCGGCACTTTCCAGAGCTTGGGAACTTGGTGAACCAGCCAGACGCGGCATTGTTTTCGCTTTCGTGGGCTTCAACCCTCTGATGTTTAAATTAGGGATGTATATCGGGGAGAATCGAAAATATCGGCTGTTTAAAAATGATTACAAATTTGGGTTAAAATATCGATAAAGTGAGAATCTTAAAAGAAAAGTTAACAAAAAAATGTAACGCAAAAGTAACTTATGATAAGCAACAAAATCTCCCATATCTTTTTATATATATATCAATATATCACTGTTCTACCATCCCTAATCCAACTTCTTTTGTCTCCAGCTCGATGGGCTTTGCGGGACTGGAGGAGTCACCCCCACAATTGGCGAGAATTCCAGGCATTTCCATGCGGGCTGACTCCGGGATTTAGTCAATTTAGCAAGGCAGATCCGATGGGAAGTCAGTCAGAGTTCTCCCTTTGGGGCCTTTCTCCGCGCTAACCAGGCGGTGGAATCAAAGCCCGCCAGAGGCTGCTTCCTCCTGACCATGTTGACAACTAAATAACACGTTAATGTGTTTATTGCGTATGCTACACAGGGTCCCCAGAGTCCGAGTCCAGGCATAAGTTTCAGCTGGGAGTTGGCAGCTCGAAACTGAGAGCTGGAAGCTGGGAGCGCTGGAAGCTGGAAGCTGGAACTCGAACCAGTGTTAGGTGTCGCGGCCAACACGTTCGATCTGGCCTGCTCTTGATCCGATCGATCGGAGCTGCACTCGCATTAAACATGAGGACAGAAAACGCGTTTCACGCCCTGACTTCTGGCCCGGCCTGGAGGTAGCTTGGGAAAGACCGCAACTGGTTGCTCTTGGGGCCGAGCTCCTTAACATTTATTTATGTATTTATGGAACGCGTCATGCGATCACTCGGCTCAGCGGTAATCATATGCCTTGGAGCCCTCAATCCAGTCTCTCACTCTCCGTCTGCCTCCCCACCTAATGTCAGCTCTATAAATAAAAGATTAGTGTTTTCATAGAATAAACATTTGGCCAGTTGCAGTGGCCAGCAGCACTTGGCTTTTTAAAAATGTGTCGCAATAAAGATACGGAATAACCAGGGATTGGGGCGAAGTCTGAAATCTGTTTATAATATGTAATGATGGTTTATGGAAGTGAGTTTTATGTCCTTATTAAATGTGCATAACCTTCTGATAGGTTCCTTCTGACTGCTTTTATTGTTGTTCTATCATAAGACAAGGCTTTTGTAAGGATTTATCTAGCTTTTGATCAGGATTCCGTTTTCAGTTAAACCCTAGAAACTAGGCAACAGAAATCAGAGCACTTAGATCTGCATTAGGGAAGGTGTTCCTGCCTCCCTCCTACCCTTCCCTTATTTTTCTTTTCCAACACCCCTACTCTCCCCGAGGCAGCTGCCGCTTCCGCCGAGTTGGCCAGATCAAACGCCGCTTGTCACGTGCCTCACGTGCCACGCCCCCTCCAACTGATTAAATTAGCGGATTTATGTGCCGCGATAGAGAGACAGAGTGAAGCTGGCGTAATTGCCAGTTTCGGATTTCGAGATTTCGGCATTTGGCTTTCAGTGTTCATAGAGCTAGCTCTGAGCCTCGGCGCAGGCGCAGCTGAAATGAGGCCTCCCCCTGCTGCCCCTCCAGACCGGGGACCGGGTCTCGTTACACAAGCCAACTCCCGGTTCCGTTACAAATGTCAGGCGACCTTACACGCATTACGGCAACGGTCTGATGTTGCCGCCGAATGTCAGTCGGAGTCAGCGGAGAGCTGGCGAAAAATTAATTCATTTTCAACACCTATTTTGACAGTTCATAAAATACATTTGTCATAAAATCGGTCAGCGACAGCAGCGACTACTACTGCCACTCTGCGGCCGCAGGTCGTTGCGGCCAAGAGATTTATGTGGCTCATTGGAAATGCAATTCAAGGGACGGGAACCCACCAACCCCTGGAGCCCCCCCTCCCCCCCTGCGCACATCAAATTTGTCGTCCCTGTTCGGTCGCTGCTGGTCCCCAAAGCGAGTTGCAAAAATCTTAACAAAGTTATTTTAGCAAACGGTACGACAAAAAATGTCATGTCCCCGAAAACATTGCCGGAGCCGAAGCATCCTGCAAGGCGATGTTGTCCCTCTGGTGAACCAAAGGGCTCTCTGGAGTTGCTCTGCAATCGATATGCGTGCAGATGCTCCACTTTGATCAGGTCATCAGCGACACATCGTTCATCATTCCGAGCGGACGGTGCGCAGGAATGCAGCTCTCCTCCAGAGAGGAAGGGGAGGAGGAGCAGGCAGCAGGCAGCGGGCGGCGGTAGGAGCTATGCATGACCAGTAGCCCGAGTTCAAAACAATGGGCCAAAGCCATGAAAGGAACGCTTTTTAAGTTTTACGCCAAAGACCCAATGTCTGCGACTGGACTTTTGCCTTTTGCCTTGTGTCTCTTTGCGTTTGCCTTTGCTTCGAGGTTTGGGCTTTGGGCTGAGCCTGAAGCTGGAGCTGGAGCTGCGGATGAGGATCCCAGGACCGGCCGCGACTTTGACGGATGAATTTCACAAATAACTTTAACTGCGGCTGCTGCAGTTCAGCTCTTTTTTTATTTTCCTGCTGCTCCTGCCGCTGCCTGCGTTATTTATTGTACGAGTATTTGGCCGGGACTCATGGATGCACCAATACCAATTTCGTCGCTGAGACTGCCAGATGCACTCAGAGAAAGTCTTACTGGAATTCAAGTTTTGTGACTTGAGAATTTAAGGAATTTTAGTAATATTTTGTAATTGATTTTTTTAATTTGAGCTTAGTTTTTTTTTGGAAAAAGCATTCTTAAGAATTATATTAGAGTTTATTATGTTCCTTTTTCTTAGGGGAAATTAGGTACAAGAGTGTATAACTCTTATATATCTTATACCCAAGGTAAAATTAAGTCACCTTTGAGTTTATTAAAATTATGCTCTTTATAATAAGTAAAATTTAAATAAGTATAAAAAACAAGAGTGTATAAATCCTATATATTTTATTTCCAAGGTGATATTAAGTCACCTGTTGAGCTTATCAAAATTACACTCTTTATAATAAGAACAAATTTAAATAAATATAATAAAAACTATACAAATTTTTGTGGCTTACCTAAAAAGTTTTTTTTTAGAAACCTTTAACTAGTATTTATTTTTCCCAGTGCCGGACTTGAATCCAAGTCCGGAGGCTGAATCTGCTTTTGATTCTGGAAGCTGAAAGCTGGGTAGCTGGGAGTTGGCGTTGACACAAAACCTTGTTGAGTTTCGGAACGCGGGCCAGCGAATGCGAATGCGAATGACAGCAGCAGCAGCAGCCACGTTGGATGTCCCCGTTGTGTCTAAGTTTGGTATGCGTCATTTTTACAAGGAAATTCCTCAGACTTTGTGACTCCGAGTCTGGCCGGGCTTCGGCTCAGGCCTTGGACTCTCTTGCCCTTGCCCTTGCCTTCCTGTCCTGCTGCTAATTTATGTAAACACGCTAAGTACAGTCCTAGCTGCACCTTCGACTGTCCCTCTCAATTAGAAGCCATTGAGAGAGCGGAGTCAGCGCGGTTCTCTGGGTTCGCTGAAAATTTTAAATTGAAATCGCAAAAACGAGCGCTCGCTGCGCTCTCACAAATGCAAAATTCCAGCATTCCAGCGCTGGCCATTGTCTTCGTTTTGGTCGAAAAGGTGTTGATTTAATGAGGTTTTGGGGACCAGGTCTTGCATGCAGCTCTGCTCAGGCACAACCTGAGTGAATCTTCAGTCTCGAAACTAGAATCCCTGCGGTGATTGACACTCGAATGCCTGGCGAGGGAGGGGGTTTCTCATCTCTCATTTCTCTGCTTCATTTCCAGCTTCATTTCCAGCTAATTAATTGGCCGCAAATGAGACACTCCACTCGGGAGAGCAGTCGAATTCGAGGCGTGTAAATCAGTGTTTTCCTCCACTTTTTCTCTCACTCACTCACTCCATTGCCGGCGAAAAGATGTCGCTTCGAGGACATAATGGAACCATTCATTGCGCCTGTAAAAGCCTGCGCCTCAGGCATATCCTGTTGCGTTCTTTTCATGATTAATGGAACAGATTTTCCAGCTTCCTTCCGCCACTGCCACTTAACTTTTTCAAGTGTAATGCATTAATGTGACGCAGACACACCAGAGCTCTCCTGTGTCCTCTTCCACCCCCGCCGAGCAAAACGACAGCCAATGTCCCTGAAAGTGGCCCTCGACAGTCACACACAGTAGCCGCTTTTATATTTAAATTTTCTTTATTTTTTATTGAGTTTTTCTCGCTGTTTTTGTTGTTTTTTTTCTCTTTTGTTTGATTTGATTTAAAAATTACATTAATTACTAAAAATTAAAGGGGAGAGGGGGAGTCGCTAGGCTTTGTGATTCTGTGATTTTTGTTTGTTTTGTTGTTTTGTTTTTCTTCTGCCATTTTCTCTATATTAAAACTAATTAATTAAATGCTAGCACATCTTCATGTTTTCTTTCTTACGTTTTTTCGGTTTTTATAAATTTGATTTTTGTGTTTATTGTTATTAAATAATTCGACACTCACTCGCACACACACTCTCGCTGACATTCATACGCACACTTGCACCCCGGTTTGTGGTTGTTGTTGTTAAACTATCAATTATTTCCTTTTAGCTGCTGTTGGTATAAATTAAACTAGAGTGAAACAACACACACGCACTAATTACCGCTTAAACTAGATTTACGTTTAATCCATAATTACGCAGCGAATGTCGGCATTTTCGCCCTTCAAAAACTGTGCCTTTTTCACCTGACATTTGATGTTCGATTCTTGCTCTGCGCGGGGGGGAGTCCTAAGGTATACAATATATATATATATACTCTATATAAAATGCGGTCTATACAAAAATTTACAATATTCAAGCAGGTAGTTTCAACTGATTTTCTGTGGCGGAGAACAGGCGGAATTATACATATTGCACAATAAAAGAACGAACTGATCCTCCTCTTTCCTTTCTAGGTGCAAAAATAGGGATAGAACTCGGAAAACATAATATTCTTTTTGCATTTTGAGATCGGATTTTACTGATTTTTTCTGGGTTTCCTCGAACGAACACAAAAAACACGCGAAAGAGAAACTCTTTAAGATCAACAGCTGATTTTCTTCTTTTTATTTTTACGATGTACTTTTACGTTTTTTTTTTATATATATTTTGTTGTGGTTGCTCACTACATTTAGTATATATATTTATATATATAGATAGATTTATACATAGTTAATTAGCTAAATTAAAAACAAAATTAAAGGACACGTTTCCATGTGGATTGAGGAATGTTTTCTGTTCTCGATTTAAGTATGTTTTTTATCGGTTGTTTTGCTTTGTCTTGTTCTTAGCTAGACTACGGTTTTTTTTTGTATTTAGAACGACTTTATTCACGCTGGTGTAAATGGTATTTATAGATTACGTTTAAAATGTACAAAATTACGCTTAACTTGCCAGTTGTCATGGATATTTTACAGGTTGCTATCATGGTTTTATATTGGCTAAGAAATTGTGTGCTGCACTGCCCCGCCCGCGCTTAAGGACGAGCCGCAAGTGGCGAACTCCTCCTGCCGCTGCTGCTGCTGGAGGAGATGCTGCGCCTGCGCTGCCCCCAGCGCCTGCTGCTCCATCTGCAGATGCTGCTGCAGGCCCAGCTCCGGGCAGGAGTGGTGATGATGGTGGTGGTGCTGCTGCTGCTGCTGCGGTGGCAGGGACTGGTGCTGCTCCCGCTCCCGCTCTAGATTCAGGTTCAGGTTCAGCTGATGCTGCGTCCAGGCAGCCGCGGGCAGCTGGTTCGGATGCTGTTAGACCGCCGGCCAAACACTGAGAGGAATAGAGATTGATTTCGGGTTTAGTTTTGGGTGTATTTTATGGGTATAAACTTAGGGAAGCACTTAATAATAAAATTAATGTTGAACTTACGTCACTAGTGATGGATTCGTCTCCGGCTGATACCAATACTGGGGCACATAGCCGCCCATAGCCTGCGGCGGCGGATTGTGGTGGTGCGTCTGCGGATGTAGCGCTGCCGCTGGATGAGGTGGCTGCGGCGTCATTTGGGGCGGCGGCTTGTGGTCAATCCAGTGCGGCTTCTGATCCCACGGCGCTTGCGTTGGCGGACTGAGACCCGTTGGTGGGAATTCTGTTTGGGGGAAAAAAAAGCAAAGCGAAATCCACATTGAAAAGATTCCCCAAAACATGGACTCTCTAAAAGGCTACTCACCAGGTGATAGCTCGGACACGGGTGTACTCGATGGCGTTGGACTGTGTCCGGGAGGTAGATAATGTGAGGGTGAGCCGCTGTTCGAGCCACCGCCGTTATTACCGCCTGAAAAGTAAATTACTATATTTAGTTTTTCATTTCACTAACGGATCTTCGGTCCCAAAACTCACCACTGTGCATTTGATTGGGACTGTGCTGGCCGGGATTGGGTCCACCGCCGCCCAGGGGCATGCCGCTGTTGGTGCCCGGTCCCTGGGCCGCCTTCATCATCTTTTTGTACTTGGAGCGACGATTCTGGAACCAGATTTTCACCTGCAAGCAGCACACAGATTAGCGTGTGAATTAGCATTGATTTTTTTAGGTTTTACAAGCAAAGCGGTCTAATGCAAAGCGACAGAAGCCCGCTAACAGATACAGATACAGGTACTAGGCAGCTTTTCAAACAGCCTTTCAGTTGAAATTAAGAGTGAGCGCTCGTGAAAAGCGGCTGGCAGGAAAATGGCTCTATAAACTATGGATTTTGGCAGCGTGTGACACATATTGGTTGGTGTCTCAATCGCGGCTCGAAAAGTGTTTAAGCCCCGAGATACTTTCAGTTTCCGCTGATTTGCCGCTAGAACTAATTGTTCGCTGAGCTGTGAGCGGCGGTGAGTGGAGCGGAGCACTTCACTTTTGGGAGCTGCTGACTCAGCATATTATTAATCGAAATGACCCAAAACTAGTCGCAGAACCTGGCTAGTTACGAGTCTCGAGCACTATCTCACAGATACGAGCCGTAACAGCGCGTATCTAATGCTGTCTGTGCGCACTTTTCATCTGCAATCTTGCAACGTATCCGCACTCACATTCGAAACATATAGCTGGATATACATATATAGAGCTTTATAAACTTGTGCCGGGCCAGACTCAAGGTCGTTCTTCGCGGTTGGTTGGATTTTTGTAGCGCCGCTCGAGCGCTCGGCGAATTTCACTGACTTTGCTTGGGTTTTAGTTGCTGTTTTTTATTTTTGCCCATAAAATTGGCTGTTTTTTTTTTGTTGAGGAGATTCGGCTTTTTTATGTGCATTCCCCAGCGCCGAAACCATCGATTTCAATTAGCCGATAGCTACCGAGCTGAGCTAATAGCACCCATTGTCGGATCATTGACATTGGGAGCTGTCGCCGGGCCACAGTAGCCGAAAAATAGTAGTAGAAACCGACAAACGAATTTCCATTTCCAATTCATTTAAGTGCTCAATCAAGCGCAAATCGTTATGTCAGAGATACTATATACACTTTTTTTTGGCTACTGAAAACCTAAACACAAGTCTGGCGGAAGGAAGGAAGCTTCCTTGGTAACTCTTTCGTTTCTATAGCCACGATATGCGATGTGTTACGCAAGGCAGGCCAAGCGCAAAATCTGAGCTCAATGTTAAATATTTGTCGAGGTTCTTCTCTTAAGAAGTTATAAGTTAACTTTTATTTGAATAAAAACATGTAATTCAAAAGTGTGGCTGGCGCTGAGCAAGTGTCAAAACTAATGGTCAGCAGCCTCTCAGTTGTCAGCTTAGCAAATAAAATAAGCAAAATATCAACTCAACAAGTTCCCCTCTAGAAAATATATAAAAAAAACAGCCATGGTTAAGAGTAAAAGTGAAAAGAGAGACAGACTGTCAAGTGTCAATCAGCCTTATGCTGTCCCCCCAGTGTTGTGTCTCCAATTTGTACCACTTTCGCATGGACAAATATGGCAAAAATACAAAAATACACAAAGGAGAAACAAGAAATTAGCATGTCACTGTGTCGATGCCCGTCTGCTCTGGCATTATCCTTTTAACCCACTTGAGAGTTTGGAGCTCCCAGATGGCCAGCAACACTTGCTTGATCACTTCCGCAATATGTCACTTGCCATATAATTTATGCAGTCAGACGCAGAATTGATGGCTGGCCAAGACTCTGGATGGAGCTAGAGAGACGGAGGCAGATTACAGATGGGTTTTATGACGACGGCAGGCGCTTCTCTGAAGCTGAGGCTACAGCTGAAGCTGGCGGAGATGCTTTCTAATTGCGAGCACTTGCCGTTGGAGCGATGAAACTCACTCGCCACAGAGCCGGTTCCGCGGGGCATTGCCAAATGTGTCCCAAGCCTCTGGCGGCGGCCAGACCCACAGCCAGACAGGCTCTAATTCATTTGACAGTTGAGCATTTAAAACGTGGGAAAAGATAAGCCAATCGAACGGGGAGAACCGTAATACCTTTAGCCTGGGCCCCCCATTGATTTGTGTGGGATCCCTGGCAGGGGGCAGCCTTAACCCGGCTGTTTTCTGCGGAAAATACACTTGGCTTCGCAGGTATTTTCCCTGATAAATCATGGCGCAATTGGAGAGTCTCGCCCGCCCCACTGTTAAGTCATAAACCAGGAGGCACCACCTCCACCACCGCCTGACCCTGCTGCTACACCCGAAAAAGCTTACAACTTTATTAGCCAAACGGCGAGCTGAGCTGAGTAAACAACACTGGAGAGACAGACGTGGCTTGGACACGGATGCCTGGGCTTAATGACACCCACAACACGCCCCCAAAAACGGACGACTATGAGATGATCTCCAGTGGGAGAGACTCCCCCTTGAGGGGTTTTACGAGGCTGAGCAACACTCTATTCCGAGGAGTTTAGGAGATTTGCTAAGCTTTACTTTGGAAGATTATCTACCCTGATGGGAATCTGATAATATATATGCTATGCAGCACTTAATATTAGATCTTTATACCCAATTTAAATCAATTCCCCGGAGGATAGGTTCCATTATTGTGTAGTTCATGCAAACTTCTTCGTAACCGAAGGTTACCTTTTGGCAAATGCATTTCCATTAAAAGTACCAAAAGCTGCTTATGGCTCTTTCCCAGCCAGGAACGAGACCATTTCCAAGTCTCAGTTTTGTAGTCACAGTTGTGCTGCCACAAATTTATGGCTACCAGGCCGCAAGTTTTCCCCTCATTGTTCTCGGCTTGTTGCTTGTTATGTTCGCTGCTCCCGGCCGCCTGCTGCCCCTTCTGCCCTGCCTTCGTTTTCATTCATAAATTCCGTGCAACAAGATTTTAGCATTTTTTCAGCCACATTTTTGGTGCGAGAAATTTCAATTTGCTGGCTGGCCCCAAAAGCGGTTAACATGAAAAACACTTTTCGGGCGGCTTCTTTGCATTGCCTTTGAGTTACGCGACATCCTTCGCGAGCATTGTCTTAGCCAAGTAGATTAATGGCTCGATGGAAGCGATTTGCAGGCGCCAAAAGCGGGCTCCTAATTCGCCTGGGCCAATATCGAAGCCATCACTTTCATTTAACTTGGCTTCCGACTCTCGGCCAGTCTCTTCTGGCCAACAACAACTTTCCTCCTTCGAGCACGCGCCAGCCTCGGCCAGCGAACGGTTTTAATCGCGCTGCAATCGCCAGCAAAACGCGTGCAAGCCGCGTTGCGCGAGCGCGCGGCAATATTTAATTTATGCAAAAAAAAAAGTGAAGAAAAATCGTAAAAAAAAAACACAAAGACCATAAAAATTTAAATAGACGATAGAGCGAGAGGCGAAGAGTCAGCGGGACGGGGGGGCTAAAAATCTGAGCTGCTGCGCGAAATAAAATAAAATTTTGATTTATGATCTTGTCGCTGAAGTTGTTCGTCAACAGCCGCGCGACGGCAGGTAGCTAGGGTACACTGAGCGAAAACAGAGAGGGGTTTCAATCATAATCAAGTTATTTAGTTATTTTGAAGTGGCAAAAGTTCAAAAGAAGTAGGAATTATAGAGTTAAGAAAATATATTTCCAAGATAAGTTTTATTTATTTATTTAGAAGTGCCAAAAAAAAGGAAATATAAAACCAAGAAAATCTATTTCTGAGATAAATTTTATATGAAATATTTTCATTGTGTTAAGTAAAATATTGTGTTAGATTTGGTAAATAATTTAATCATAATTTATTTCATAAATTAGATAACATCTTAAGAGGTTTATGAGCTCCTAGGACTCCTTCTCGAAAGCTTCAGCAATTTTTTCTCCCAGTGTCTGGCAGTGTGAAGCTGCTGTACAAGTTTGTTGGCGCAACAAGTGCTTTCGGCCAGTATAACTCACTCAGCGTCGGTCGGTCGATCGGTCAGTCAGTCATTCATAAAAGCAGCGGCCGCGTGGCACTTTTGATTTTGTTGCCGTTGTTGTTGCTTTATTTTATTTTTTTGGTAAGCCCATGTTCATGCCCGATCTTTATCTCCGAACAGTTAAGAGGCGAAAAAGTAAGAGCCAAACAAAAACGCATTAATATATAACTGTGTACATATATTTCTCTCTCTGCGGTCCAAAACGATTGCAAATTCGCGATTGCCTGGTGGGCTGTGATTGTGGCTGCAGCAGCGCTGTTGCGTGTGCTGAAAGGCAGTAGGATCCACCCCCAAAGAGGCCAGAGAAGCCGCTGTTCCCTTGCCAGCCAGCAGATCCTCCTTCCCACAGCAGCAGCCGGCTGTAGCTCGGCAACATCAGCATATTTCTTCTCCTCGCCCCGACTCCATGCTCTTTTGACTGCCATGGTTGACGGATTACGCAACTTGCCGGCCGTAGCATTTTCATTTTATTATTGTTATTATAAACTCCTCGCATTGTTGTTGCTGTCGGCGTGGCGTTTTTTGAGTTTTTTCTCTCTCTTCTTTTTCATTGTGCTTGGAAAATTTGTACATTGCATGCGATTGTTTGTTGTTTATACGCTCCACGGCAACAGCAACAGCAACAGGCACAGCAAAAAAATTTGTTTATAATTTTGAATGCAACAGCAGCAGCGCCGCGGGCAGGCAATGACTTCGAAACATATACAACAATGCCATGTCGTGGCAAAAACACAACGCTACAAAAAGTTTTCTTTCTGTTGTTTTCCGCCCCGTTCCCCCCTCCTGCCAGGGCCTGGAACTCTGCCCTAGAGTCAAGTGTCACGCACACTCGGCTCCATCCTCGGTCGCAGCCTCAGCAGCAGCAGCAGCTCTTTTTTCGAGCTCATTAAAGCCAATGCCGCATTTCAAGTTCGCTGCCTAAGTCTTTCGTTCTTGTTAGCAACTCGCGCAAGAGCGAGACGGAGGATGCCCAGGAGGGGCCAGAGAAAGAGAGAGCAAGCAGGAGACGTGCAAGGCAAAGTGATTTCCAAATAAAATCGTTGCGGGCTGTTTTGGGCAACGCCTTCCCGAAAAACCCAAAAACAAAAAAAAACAAAAAAATGAAACAAAAAAGCGAAAACAGTAGAAAGGAAAGCGGCAGCAACAACAGAGTTTCAACAAAAAACGCTCCAAGGCTTCAAGGCCAACAACGCAACAACGCCTTGAATCCGCTCCCCAACTCCATCTGCAGCCAGAGCTCCAGCTCCAGCTCCAGCTTTAGCTCCGGCTTCATTGCTGCCAGCAAATGAACGCAAGTTAACACCGGCCGATCTGGCCGCCGATTCGGACCTGGGGTCTGGACCCCAGACCGGCTGGACGGGATGCCGCCAAACACAGAAACACAAACAAATTGAAAGCAAATCGATGGCTGAGATGCGGCAACCGACCGTGCTGCAGCTTTGACCCCGTGGCAAACTTGTGAACTTGTGCCAGCAGCACGTGGACCAGCTACCGGGGAGCCAGAATCAGAGCCGCAGTCTAGGATGCAAACAAATTAATTTCCTATTAATTTTCCACTCGTTTGGGGGTTAGTCATACTACACTGGGAGAATGTAAGAGGGGAAAAAGTGACTAAAGATATATGAACTAAGAGTTTCCTCAAGGGAAGATAGATGCCATTCTGTCCTACTTTCATGCCTCAAAAGATATCCTTTCATCTTAGAAATACATTCAATTTCATAAAAAAGGCTTCCATCTTTTTGCAGCGTGTAGAAATCGGCTGCATTTCAAAGTTCAGTGGGACTCATTGGAACTCAGTGGCCATTGGGATGCAAAGTATGCAGTCGACTGACCATTTTTGGGTCACCGTCACTGTCCATCAGTTTCCCCCTGGGGGCCGCGCATGTCGTCCGCAGCTATGCCATTGATCTTTATCAATGGAGCCGGGCCCCGGGACCCGCCAGGGACAAAAACATAGATAGAGTCGCCGGTGCGCCATGAATGAAGCTTGGAGCGATCGCAGGCTAGATGTTGCATTAATTTATGCATATGCAGGCGGTGTGCGTAAAAAGTGAGTGAAGAGTGAAGACTGAAGCAGGCGGAGGACGAGGTGCTCTCCAGTTATGAGACGCTGCTTAATAAACAATAAATATGCAATTAAGCAAGGCCAGACGACGGCCGCTGCCAAGTGCTGTTTATATAAGACACATATCTTCCCCCTTTGGAGATCGCTGATCGCGCTGCCCATCCTCGTTCTATAGCCACTCTAATAGCAATTAACTTGGATGGACTGGACGGGACTGGAACTGAGACTGGGACTGGGACTAAGACTGCCACTGAAACGATGCCATCGGCGGCTGGCCGTTAATGAGAATCGCCGGAGCGACGAGTGAAACAATTTAACAGACGACGACCACGACAGCGATATGGTATATATATTAATGAAGATATCGATCTAATTTCTATATAGACATTGGCTGCGATCCCCAACCGATGATTGCTCAATCGCCGGATGCTCATTTCACCAGCTTTCCGAGCTTTCGACTTGAACTCCGGCTTAAATATATGATTTAATTATGTTGTTAACGGGGCAGAGCCGAAGAACGGAGCCAGCAGCTGGAGCTGGAGCTGGAGATTCTGGCTAAGTTGGAGCCAACAAGTGCAGCCGCATGCCAGCGGCCAAAGTTAGACAGAGCCAAGGACAAATCGAGCATTATACTAACTCAATTAGTGCCTGCCTTTGCCATTTTGGGACCCGGCTTTCACAGAAGCAATTAACGAGGCCTGCTCTCTGGCTGGGAATCAGCTGGAATGACGCTCATCCGGCCGGATTCGGTTTCGGATTCGGATTCGGACTTCTTAAAGCGTTCGGCCGGGCTGGCATTGTGCAACAAAGCTGCTGCTGTACTGAGCTGTGTTGTCAATTCCGGAAACTGTTCCCATGTCTCGCTGCGAAACTATTGAAAAGCGAACAACGGGCGGACCGAAGCCAACTGATCGCTGAAAAAAACGCCCCAAAGCAACGTTCAAAGTTGTTCTGACTGACTGGCATGCAATGCACTGAGAGAAACAGAGCTTGAACAGTAAATTCCAGAGGTCAAGAGATGCTTGGTGGGTTTGAAGGTATTATAAAAGGATCTTAGGATGTAAAGTAATGTGGAAACCTTTCACAAACATTGTTTAATTATAATAGAAATAAAATTAAAATAAATTAAATTTCTTGTTAAATTCCAAATAGCCTTTCCCCTTTTTCTCTCTCTGTGTGCGAATTGCGAATGAGATTTTCTGTTGCTAGTTTTTTTGATTCACCTGCAAAGCCTTGAAATTTTGTAATTCTAATTCGCCGCTGAAACACTGACTCAGTTCAGCTTTTGTAATCCATCAGTCGGGGCAAAAATTATGATGAAAAAAAATAAAAATCAGCAACAGCAGCAGCAGCAACAACAGCAGCGCAGCTGACGTACAAAAATTGTTCAACAATAAATCGGCGGCAGCATTTGATCAGCAATTGTCAAGGTGAGATTCTAAGCAGATACAAAGGTAGAAGCCAGCCACAACAATGCCGAGTATTAGCGACTCATGACGACGACGAGCAAGTGCAGTTCCCCGGGAGGGGGGCGGGAGCGGAGGGGCGTGTTCGAAAATACGAGTATTGCTTTTTTTAAGCCAGTCTCTCAACTTTCTGAAGCCAAGTTGTTGCCCTACACTGCGCGGCAGGAACTTAGTCATGTCTAGATTTTATTTTTTTTTTGGCTGTGATAGTTGTGTCATTAATTCTACAAGACCCCAAGACAGCAAAAGTTTAGTGAGTTTTACTAACTAACCAACGGGGGAAATCCCTCTCTCAGCTTGTTTAATATTAATGTTGTTCGTCTGAATAAAAATATAAATATAAACGCCACAACAATAGGCGTTTATGGGGGAGTCCCTCCTAGCCAGAGCTTGGGAAAGGAAACGTACTTCTAATGTGGGTGCACTTTCAATTACCATCGAGTCTACCGTCCCCATCTCAAGCTCAATTAGATGGCCCAATTATAATGATCGCTGTCCGAGCAGAGACTCTGGAAGAAGCAGGTCCCCTCCAACTGCATTTTCCGCACGGATTCAGATTCAGTTTTTAGGAAAATTAAGTGAAGAGCTGACCCCTCCTCTCCCTCTCTGCGGTCAGATCGACCAGATAATAAACAAAAAACCGAGCGAGGGGAGAGAAGGGAAGAAAAACGCTAACAAAAAAGTGTGGCGGTTAATTGTGCAATTTATATAAGCGCATTCTTTTCACGGCGTTTGTTTTTGTTCGGGTTTTGTGTTCGGGGCTAGTAATTTAAATATTATGGTATTTGTTTCTACCCCCCCTTGTCTCTCTCCCGGCAAAATGAAATCATGGTCAACTGACTATTATTTGTCGCTTACACACAGTTTTCAGTTTTCATTTAGTTTTCCTATGCATTTTCACAGCGGCGAGATCCATGATAGCAACTCAAAAAACAACAAAAGAGTGGCGGAGGAAAAAACAGAGCTCTGTCGGAGTTAACCAAGCGTTAAAAGTTCATTGTTAGTCGCTGGGGGGGAAAACCCGCCAAGGAAAACCCAAGTTCCCATCTCCAGTCTCTGGCAACTCTTGGAAATCCCGCTTTAATTGGTGTCAGAGTACCGGGGACCAGGACATTCGAGTCCTGCTAATTGGCATCGCATTTACAAGGCCAAAAGACAAGTGCAACGCAACCCTTGCTCGATATCAGCTGAATTTGAGAGCCAATTATAACTTGAGACCTGAAGAGAGCTGCCACCCTCTGGACTGGAAGTCGTCTCCCTCTCGCAAAAGGGAGTCTCCTGCCACATCTTGGCAATAAAATAATAATTATAATTATTATCTTGACGGAGAAATCTTGGCCAACCGTGAGGCAGGGCATCCTTGGCAGCGACTCTTGTGGCTTGTTTACCTTTCCGCCGTGTGTCAACAAATGAGACCGTAATTAACTCACGTTCCGTTGGTCAATACTGTGCGGGATATACTATATATATATGGCCGTGCTCGTGCCTAGCTATGCGCAATAGTCGTAAAATTTTATTTATTTGAATACTCTCACCTGGCCGGGTCTAATAACTGGCCTGCCCGCCTGCTAACCCCGTTCCTCCTCGTGCGCCTTGCCTGGGCATTTTGTAATTTCCTCCGAGCGTTGCGTACGATTTTGATCGACAAAAAAAAAGTATCTGACGGATGGAGCCGAGACTCAACTCGACTCGAAGTCGAAGCCAGTTTCGAGCGTTTTGAAAGCGCTGCCTGCCAATATTGTGAATGAAATGCGAAACTCGCTTTCAGCGCAGGGACCTCCAGCTGTGCGGAAAGGAGAGAATGCTGATGGTCTCAGGCTGAGCACATGCTAATGGCCAGAGGAGGTTGTAAACGGTGCCCAGGGATTGCATGTAGCTTAAGCTTTATTTTTCTGTTAGTCTCCTTTCTTTCTGAGTCTTTGCTTGTATTTTATTTATTTTAAACAGTAAAAACAACTTTAATGCCTATCTATCAGGGGTACAAATTAAGTTTTCTAATAAAAACAACTTTACAAAATCTTATAGAAATCCTCGATAGCTTCTTCAGTCTAAGCTCTGCTTTTTTTGGCACGCTTTGTGGGTCAATTTGTGACTTGAATCGGTTTTGAGATCTCTACCTGTTACGGGGAATTATGTCAACTGCAATCGAGATTGCACAAGCGGCACGTAAACACTCGAGTGTAGAGCTCCGGGTCTCATCTCCGCATGAATCCGTAGCCGTAAACCTCTTGAATGGCGTTAGATTGAGCTCTTCTCCATGCAAATGCAAATGCGGTCAGCGAAGAATCGGAGAAAGGGGGGCCGAAAGGGAGAGAATCCCAGCTAGAGAGCAGATCTCTGGTGAGAAATTGAGTAACGAGCCGCCTGAGAGCGAGACTTGGCGGCTCTCAGGCCATGCATCATTGTTAATGGCAACTTGTTTGTTCTTGTCGCTGTGCTCTTACACAGAGAGAAGAGGTCTGACACTTTTTTTATGATTTTGTAATGCATAAATCTATATTTCATAGATCTGTTTACTTTTTTTATCTCTGTGTAGAATGGCTGTGGCTACTGGTGCTAGTGTAGTACCAGCATCGCCACTGATCAAACTTAATTCAAAGTTCCTGTTGCGCGAATTTCGACATAGGGAGGGGGGGGAGTGGGGAGGTACCAGCAAGGAAGCTGTTGTTGCTGCTGCGACTCTTGCTGCAATATGCGTGTGCGTACAAGACATGAGCGTGGCTTGGCTTACATTACATTGTATTATGTGTATTATGTGCCATAATTTAATTGACATTGCTCGCGTAAATCAGGCAATCACTGATATACGATGTGTTGTTGCGACTGCTGCTGTTGCTGATGCGAAGCTGACCGCAGCAGCAGCAGCAGCAGCATAAACGAACGTGAGCCGAGCGAGCATTTAAATGCGGTCAGCCAGTTTTTCATTTTTTCTCGCTTAGTCGCCGCTTAGTAGTTGGATACTAACTAGACACTTGTATTATTTAAATCAAGTTGTGCTAGTTTTTTTTTCTTTAATACAATAAAAAACGCGCTCTCTCTGTGTGTGTGTGTTGTATTTGATGTGGAAATTAATTTTAATTCGGTTACAAGTATTTGCCTGCTGAGGCTGGCCTGCTAAAAAATTCCAGCGAAGTATCATTTTGGGTTTCTCTGCGGAGTCCATGACCTTTGGAGCAGTTCCAGGCCAGAGTCGGAGTCGCAGTCGGAGTCGTAGTCGGAGCCACGTTTCACGTTAGGGGTGGAGCAGCTAAGCAGACTTATCTCTGGAACCCTGGCCACAAAGCGAAGGTGTGCACCGTGGGCGATGCGTCTGCGTTTGCGTCTGCCGCTGCCGCTGCTGCTGCTGCTGCTGCGTCGTCATCCGACCAAGTCTGCATCTGTGTCTGCCAGAGATTCGCCAAGAACAACAGCAACAACAGCAGCAGCCAAAAAACACACTCGCACACACACACACTGTCGGACGGACGGGCGGACTCATAAAACAGGCGTTGTTGATTTTTGAAGACAGGCCAGGGCAGAATGGCACAGCCACAAAAAAATATTGGTAGAATTAGCCACACGACAGGGGAGTTTATGAATATACAAATTTTGAATAATATCTTGGGAGATATTTATATAAAAAATTCAATTTAAAGTCAGCAAAGACTTCTTTACAAAAACATATAATATATACATTTCCAAATTTAACTCTTTTAAGTAATAAATGTACACAATTTATTAGGCACCTCAAAATCCCCTTAGTACCAACATTTTTGTACCGCCTTAAAGGCCAGTTTCAGCCGTCTTTTGCTCCCACAAGCGCCGTTTTGGCAGTTCGTCTGCCAAATCCTTTGTCTTCAGCCAGCGTGGCCTCCTACAAAAAATATTTCGTGGCTCTTGTGGCCGCCCCCTTGCTCGGAGTGCGGAGGAACCAGATCAAAATGTGCCGATATGAGCTCATAAACACGCAGTTTAAAAGTATTTTTATTATTTTATTTCAAGTTTGCCTTTGCTGTTGGGCTTTTTTGTTTATTTTTTTTTAACTTTTTTCCCCTTTTGGGGTATAAAGATCGGCGCAGCCCTGTTGAAAGGGGACTGTACATACATTTTTATACATTTTTTTGGGAGATATTGAAAACTTTCGGCAATCCAGTTGAACGTTCTATGTAATTATTCAATTAGTTGGCGAAACAGTAGCCGGGATTTGCTCTAATTGAAACTTAATTATTCTCCGAATAAGCGGAGCTATTGCTTAGTATATATATGAGTCGGGCTCCGGCTCGAGCTCATTAACAGTCACCGGATGCACTTTCAAATCAACCGAACAGCAAGTGGCCGAGTGAAAGATGCAACTGGCAAACGAGTTTTTTGCCGCTGAAGACACAGCAGCAGCCACAGCAGCGGCTAAAAATCATAATAAAATTACCATAATTATAAAAAAAAAAAAAAAAGTACAAAAGTAAAAAAGTTGTAAAACAGCCAGGCAATATTTCCATACTATAACTATATATACGAGGAGTGCTGCGATCGCCACGGAACGGATCGGGGCTCCGATCGGCAGGTGTTAGAACGTGTCTCCCGAGAGCCCGTTGCCGGACAAGTTGCTGTCAAGACTCGGAGACCGAATTGTACAAAACACACGCCCCACAAAAAACAACACACACTGCACACACTTACACTCGCACACCCCGAAGGCCATTAAGTTGGCCAAGAGTCTTGGTCTTGTCTTGGCCGCTCTAGGTGTTGGCTTTGTGCAACGCATAAATCTTAGGGCCCTAGCACAATGGTTTGTGTTTGCACGTCGCAAACATTGGCGTGTTCGGGGTACACCAAAAGCTGGACTAGGACTTGGACTTGGACCTGGGACTAGCCCCTGGCCAGCAGCTCCTGCTCCTGGCCAAATCAATAAAAAACTTCCGTTGCTCAAAACGACGAGGGCGGTTTTAATTAACACGCGGCCAAAGGTTCCTGCCCCTCGAGGAAAGCGAAAGCAGTTGAAGTGTTGTCCATGAAACAATGTTAATATATTGAAAAAGAAAACAGTGAAGAAATAGAGGAGAAAAAATACTTGAATTATGTTTTCAAAAGAAAAAATATATATTTTTATAGACAAGTTTATGTGTACTTTAAAAATGTTTCCCTTTTGCTTTTAAGGTTAATAAATCTGTAAACAAATGTGTAATTTGATATTGCACTTATTAACCCCCATATATATTCCCATAAATCGAGACAGTCACTAAAGTCTAGCTTATGCCTTATATGTTAATTGACAGTATCGCAAATGATTATTAAAAGTAAACCAAGCCTCCATTAAAATGCAAAACTGTTGGTCATAAAATCAGCATAAAAAGTGGTTAATTTCTAAAATAATAGAAATATATTTTTTAAAAAAATAAAACTCAAACAAAAAAGGTTACGAAGGCTTGACATTTCTTAGCCAAAGACAAAAGGACAGCACTGTTGTCGAGTTGGTAGCACCCTCAAAGGGCAGTCATAAATTCGGGCTCTTTGGCCAAACGGTTTAACCCCTTAAAGCCCCGGCGGCGGCGGTCGGAGCACAGAGATAGACCAAATTGATTGTGTCGCTTGAGGGGCGCCGAGGGCGTGGCTATTTGCTTAGTTGCCTCGATTGACAGCTGCCAGCAGCAGACTTTGGGAAATCAGGGTCTCTGCTGCTCCGCTGCTGCTCCTCCTTGGGTTTTTCTTTTTCTTTTTTTTGGGTGACTAACAATGGCCTGGCTCAGCTGGAGAATTTATTACACAGCCGCCGTGTGGCACGCCCGTTCTAGACCGAAGAGTCGACTCCTCCGCGGATATTCAAATACGAAAACGAATACGAGCGCGATACTGGTACTCGTACTGGTACTGGGATCTTGATAAACAGCGAACCACCCACGCCACCAATACAGAGCGGCCTTTGGTGCAGGGTCTTCAACTTGTTTTACTAGTTTTCCCCACAAACTCGCAGTGCTCTCTGCATTGTGTGCTTCTTGGTCTCCCCGTTTGTCTGCGTTTTCTCTGGGCAAGCCACATGAACTTTTGTGGCACACTAATTCAATTAGGAAGCCCACGCCCACTATCAATAAATTCTCGCCAGCACGAGACCAGCTACAGCTCTCCGGCTCATTCACAGCTGAAAATGTTCCGGATCGTCATCTGGAAGAGGCACTAACTGGAGCAGTCGAAACTAGAAGTATCCGATGCTGGGTGGGTGTTGCCTGTGACAATGGCAACCACCTCCCTCTTTCGTGGGCAGCAGCGCGTGCAAAAAAAAAACACACAGCGAAAAATAGCAACTGAAAAACTTTTTCACGAAATTGACATTGACACACGTGGAACGAGCAGCAGCAACAACCATACACAACACACACACAAAAAGAACATTACAATATTGCACATACGCCCGGGTGGCGTGTGTGTGCGGTTGTGTCTGTCAAGTGGAGAGGGTCACAGGCGTAGGAGGAGGTCGCTATTGTTACGTTGTCGTTGTCTCAGCGGCCGTTGTCTTTGCTCGTTTGTCAGTCAACATTAGAGGGGCATGTCAACAATTCAATTTGCAAACTGCCAACTAACCGCGGCCCAGCCCAGGACGAGGACCAAAGGATCCTCTCGGGGGGTTAGAGTAGACCAGGGATCAAAAGGTGTATAACCTTTTGTGAATTTGTACCTAAGTTATTTCTTATAAAATACTGTCTTATTATAATGAATTTGCTGTTTTGTAAGGGAAAAAATATAAGGTTTTAAAGATCTTTTTATGCTAAAGCAGAGCATAACCCCAAAGAGCTCCCATCTCAAAATATAATTTAAACAAATTTCAAAATAAATAATATAATGCACTCTTTGAACTCACCTGCGTCTGCGTGAGGCCCAGACTCGCCGCCAGCTCGGCCCGCTCGGGCAAAGCCAGGTATTGGGTGCGCTGGAAGCGGCGGTTCAACTGCTGCAGCTGCAGCGAACTGTAGATGGTGCGGGGCTTGCGCATCTTCTTGCCCTTGCCGTTGACGCGAAGGCCGGAGTCCTCGCATTTGTCCGAGATTGAGAAGTCTGGAAGGAAGAGTCCAGAATCAGTGGTTGGTTCTCTCTGTAAATGGCAGGAGCTGCTCTGCAGTGATGAATTTATAATCAGCTATGAAATTATGGTTGGCAGAACGCTTAACCCTTTTTTTGCTGCCCGGGCTCTGCATATGCATATTTATGAGCGAATTCCCGCTGCGGACCGCGGATGGAATGCATGAAACTGTTACATTTATGGACCTGCAATTAATTGGCAGCCGCATCGCTTAGAAATCGTGGGGCAGCCGCAGAGTATCGCCACGGCCGATATATCGATTCGTTAAGTAACTTGTAAATGTCAACGAATTAGTGTTAATTGTCGGAGCGAAAGTTCAAAGCACTCCATCGATCTCATAAAACTATATAATATGATGTGATGTGGCGTTGATGATGATGATCATCGGCCCAAGTTCAATGGGCGACCGTTGACGCTGCTAATTGTTTGAAAACGAACTATTATTAAATGCCAAATATGGCCACAGGTGGAGGAGCCAACAACACTCCGTATCCGTATCTTTGTATCTGTATCTGTATCTGTCGCTAGTTATTTTTTTCTTTATTTTGGCGCCTGGGCAGGGGCAGCACGTGCTGCACTCGCTTAATGACAAAATGGCAAGGCGCAACATTAGTCAGCCGGACACCCGCTCCCTGGTGTGCGCCTGGCCAATGGTGACCATTTCGGCCACACAAAGCAGTCCATCATCCATCAGGCGGCGCAATTAATTACGGCAAACGAAAGCCTAATTACACTGCAATTATCGTTACAAACAACAACTGGCCACCGGCAAGAATTATCCGGGGATTCCTTTCTCGCCGGAGACTAACGATCAGCTGTTCTTCTGGCCGATTTCAAGTGCAAGTGCATCAAGGTCAATTGGGCCCACGTTGCGTATGAGCAACGAAAGTCAAAGATAGCAATTGAGGCTGCTGTAGCTGTTGATGTAGCTGTAGCTGTTTCTGTAGGCGTTTTTTGTTCACATCCCGCGACAATGGCTAAAAAAATGAATTGCTTTTCACTCACTGCGAAAAAACCTGAAAACTGCTCAACCAAAACGCATCGAAATAGCAACAAAATTGTTCAACAAAATACGAAAGGCAGTAGGTAGTCGCTACAACAAAATTGTCACAGTCAAGCGCGCAATTATGCCAGAGACTGGGAAAAAAATTACCAAAAAAAAGATACAGAGTACAAAAAACGAAAAGGAAAGACATAAAAAAATAATATAAAACTGGGAAAATTGCAAGTACGTGGAGATGAAACAAAAAGGTTGTCTCCCACAGACACGACAGAGTAAGTTGTATTACAACAGAAAGAGATAAGATTATGGGTTTGAAAAATAATATTAAGAGAATTTGTATGCAACAAAGTATAGTAAAGAACTCTCTCAGATTGGTTAAAAGGTTTAAGAGTTCAGTTCTATGGAAAACCCTTTTCGAAATTATCCTATTAAATAATATTCCTCATTGTAAACGTTTCCCACAAGTGGATTTTATAACATTTGCGTATCCAAACATTAAAATTGACATCTGATGAAAGTGAAAGACACGTTGTGCTCGTACTTGGCTGCAGGTGAAGCCTAATTGAGACAAGTCCGAGAGGAGACTCGAAGTCAACGAGCAGCAAACAATAAACCCGCAAAAGACGACAACAATGGCACTCGAGGGGCAAGCTCTCGAGCTCAAGTGTCGCCAAAAAAAGTACTCGTAGATGAGGAAGTGGACGCTGGTCAGGGAGATCTCCAAAAGAGAGGTGCTTCCCCGTCTAAAAACTCCAAAGGTTACTTACCATCCTTGGGCGGACTGGCGCAGGGCGGGGCATAGCTCCCCAAGTGATAGCCGGAGTAGGAGTTCTGGTGCATGGGCGGGAACGGATAGCCGAGGGCGCTGCGCGGACTCGGGAAGCCAGAGTCCTGGCCACCCTGCGGCCCAAAGTGCTGGTAGGTGCTCCGGATGCCGCCGTACCTGGAAAATGCAAGGGAAAATAATCAATATGTGTGTGGCAATCGTGTGCCCGGCTCGGGGACACGGCTTTTCCTAGCAGCTCCTTGCGTGTTTTGTCTACACTTTTCACTATTAAATTCAACCGGAAAAAATACGAAAAAGAAATGGTCCCAAAATGTGTTTCATGTTTAATGCAAAAAGCGACGAAACGAAAACTTTTTCTCTCACAACAAAAAATTAAGCGGAGAGGCAGGAAAAACTTTTTCCACGACTTCATTTACACAGAAACCGGCAACAGAGACAGAACCAGACCAGAAACCCCGAAAACCGAACTTGATGCGGCTTAATATATCAAAGGGAAAATCAATACAAATGTCAGAGAGTTAGTTTCAGTTTCGACTGTAGTCGTAGTCCTGGTAAATATTTTGTTAACACTTTGCCGGCGAAACAGTTGAGCGAGTTCCCATGCATTATGTTCGCTCCTGCCGGCCCGGCCAACTGCATGAAATATTCAATGTCGCCCTCTTGGCCCGAACACGGAAACGGAAGCCCGGAGCTGGGTGAAACGCAGCAGAAACCGCAATGGACAGCTAACGGACAGCGGACACAAGGGGTATGCATGGTATGATATATAGCAGATATAGCAATATGGCTGTCATTCCGTGGCCTGAGACTGAGACTGAGACTGGGACCGAGCCAGAGACAACTCCCGAGGGCTGGGCCTGGCGCAGCCAAGCATTCCAAGCTCAAGGGCCCAACACGCACAAATGACAGAGAGGAGAGATACGTGAGTAGAACGGGGAAAACCGCAAAAGCCGGGAATGCAATGAAATATGTATAATGAAAAATCGAATCGTGCGTCGGAAAAAAACAATTTGCGGCTGCAAACAGTTGGCAGAGTCAACGGTAAATTGGACCGCCGTATCGCTGAACTCGGAACCCAACCCGAACCCCCGGAGACAGAGGCTTTATTTAGCACACTCGGACCGGACAACCGGCAGCAAACTATACTTAATTGAATTTATTTTTGGCTTCCGTTTGGCAAGCGCAGCCGGAGGCACCACCACCAGCATGAACTGCCCAGCCGGGAAATGCAGCTCAAGTGATTTTCTTAATCAAAAATAATAATAATAATAATACAGCGAGAGGGAGAGAGGCTCCCGCCGCTGGTTCGATCCCCAAAACTGTCGTAGAACCAAGTCAAGCTTTCAATGGACTTTAATTAATGCGAGGCGACTAGGGGAAGTGCTGAATATTGTATTGTGGAGAGAATATATATTCTTTCTAAAGATTTTACTTAAAATTTATAAAAGGAAATTTTAAGATAGTTAAAAGTTGATGAAAAATATTAACGGATTGCCCTACAATTTGATAGATCGTAAAAATTAAAGCTATATTTTTAGAACGCATTTGTATGATAAGATAATGGTCTTGTAAACGTTTATAAAATGGTTTTAATAAGTTTTTCAATAATTTTTATTTTCTTCTTAGATGTTGAAAATCTTGTAAATATTTAAAGAATTTAGTGGATGCTTTTAGTCTTATAAATACTATCACTGGATTTTTTAAATTTTAGATACAAATTTAATTTCATTCTAAACAGTTTTCATTCTAAACAGTTTTTCAATAATTTCAATTTTCTTTTGTAAATATTGTAAATATTTCATGAATTTAGTGGCTCCTTTTAGTCTTATAAATACTATTTGATTTTTTAAATTTTAGTTACAAATTTAATTAAATTCCAAACAGTTTTACTCCTTTTTTTTGTTACTTCTATCTATCAATATCTCTAACAAGACCCATTAAGAGCAATGCAAATTACGATAAAATGGTAAAGGGAACGCCCTGGATAGGAACTCCTTGAAAATCCCCATACAGGAGTGGCAAATAAGCCACAAATGAGATCGAGTTCGGGATAAATCTGAGGCTGGCAAAAATCAAATTATGCGCGGGAGTAGATCTCTCCTCCTAGGCCAGTCTAAATACATTTTCCTGGCTCATTTTCCGCGGACTACAGTTATCCCCGTTCGACACTCACCCGGCGGCGGCATGCTGCTGCAGCTCCACGAAAGCGGACTTGCCGGGCAGGTTGACGCCCGGCGTGACGCTGGCCGCCGTATTGCCGCCGTCCATGTACTTGGGCGTATGCGGGGCATCGGGGGCGTCCATGCCGGACTGTGGGGTGCTGGGAGGCCCCTCGTAGGGGCTCCCGAGGTCCGTAAAGTTGAGCGTGTTGGCGCCTATCGAGGCCACTTTATCAAGAATTTTGAAGGCCGTTTGGGGGGGGGGGATGCACGCGGAGAGGAATTCAGTAGCAACGGTATATGATCGATCCGCCTCAAAGATTGTGTCCGATTTCCAATGCTATATACTATATAATGTTATATATATATCTTGTACAGCTGAGTTGAGCACATAAATCCTTGCTCAGCTCGGCGCGGGTCACTTTTCTCGGCACTTGGGGGCACTCAACACTCTTGCAAACGCTTTCTCTGCATTGCAAATATTTTGGTGGAACACAGGTATTTCCTTCGAACTGAATCGAACCAGATCGAAATCAAATCAAATCGAAATCAAATCAAATCGAATCGAATCACTGGCGAGGCTCGCGACGGATTTTACAGAGCGGTGCTGCGCGGAAACGACGACGGAATTCGGTTGGCAGCGGCAACGACAGCAACGGCAACGGCAGCGACGACGACGACGACGAAGACGACGACTGCCCACGAACAAAGTGCGTATACGACTAGGTGAGGTTTTCGCTTCGCGGTTGCGCGAGACTGCCGCAGCCGCTGCTGCCTCAGCGCTCCGTGTGTTGCTTTGCGGCTTTGCCGCTCTGTGGCCGTACTGTGCAAGCGGGACGGCTGCCGCCTGCCGGGCCTGCGACAGAGCGGGACAATCGTAGCTCTGCTGCGACTACCACAAGCCACTCTCCCTGCCGGGGACCAATCCGGCGACTCGAAACTGGTTCCGGCGGGGTCTGTGTGTGCGTGTGGTTGGTGTTCAGACCGCACCAATACCATAAATCCCATCCGCAGGGGGGCTCTCGCTCTGGCTCACTTCTGCCTCCTCTAGCTTCAAGTCTATATTTTTTCTGTTTTTTCTGTTTTTTTTTTGTCTAGGTCTAGGGCGGCGGGCGGGGCGTGGCCTGGGATTTTCGGGGGACTCACAGCATTTTGTATGCAAATATCAGGAGAGTGTGAGAGAGAGAGAGGAAGGAGGTTGGGGGTAGAGCCCCATGGAAAGTGCAAATATTTTGACGTTTTAAATAATGTTGATTAAATGCAAAGGTCTCAATTATTAAATTGATTGTTGAACCTGTAATTTTTGGCTTCTTCATTCGGTTCCGTCTCTGTTTATGTTATTTTTAGCTCAATCGAACGAGACACGACGCCTCAACGAGAGCGGCAATCAACTGCTAAATTAAGCTAATGATTTGTTTACGTTTTAAGCTGGTCAGGCTTAGCTTTGCTGGCTGAATAAGGCTACTTATATTACCTACTTGGGGTAATATATAAGTATGGAAAGTTTCTTAACATTTCACATAGGTTTTGCTCTTAAAATTCAAACTTTTTGAGAGACTTTAAGGCTCCTTTTTAGTCTAGTACTAGTGGCGCCACCTAGCGGCCGCATTTGGCAGCCGCTAAACCAGTCTAACGGGCCAACCTGCTCACCTGTCAAGCCACCGACACACACACACACACACACACTTTTGCTCCCTCGCTCACTCGCGAAAGAACCCAGCCCCCTGCTGAGCGCGACTTGGCCACGCCCACTCTCCCTGCTGTCTTTGCGAGAGAGAGCAAGAGAGTCAGAGAGAGAGAGAGAGCGGAAGTTGGCGCGCATAGGCAATTCAAAATGGCGTCCTTTCAACAACAACCCTGTGTGTCGCTTTGTGGCTCTTGGCCGAGAAGCGACAACTCTTGGCCCGCTGCAGCGGAGTTTTTCTCATTCACAAGTTTTTCTCATTCACTCGCCCAGACGGAGAACAGCGGACTTTTCCGCGAGAGCCCAGGGAAGTTGTCACCTGAGAAGGATTTCCGCTGGACAAAAAATGCATATTCATGGGCAGCAGACACTTCAGACGGACGGACGGAGCAATTAACCAGAGAGTGCCGCAAAAACCGAATAAAAACTTACTTATAAAGTTAAACGCATGGCTTTTATAGATCGTAGCCAATTGAAATGTTAATCCCTCGATCCGGAAAACACTCCCGGGCTTAAGCCTGACCTGGCTTTTGAATTTAAAGGGAACGCTGCCGCATGGAACGCGGGCAGCACAGTTCAAATGCACGTAATTGTGGCAATTACTTAATGAAATATTTATTAAATGCAAATTATGATTAGACTACAAGCTACTGCTGCTACTGCTCTTTTCCCACTCAAGACGAGTGTGTGTGTGCGTGTGTGTGTGCCGGTGCTTGTGTGGAATATACAGGTGTACCTTGGGTGTGTGGTTGTGCCGCGCCGCGACGCTCTTGGGCCATGCGATTAATTGGCCATAAATCAAAATCAAATTACCGCCACACGAGGCACGTGCAAATATGTCAAACAAACACGTTTGCAAGTCAATCAGACGCGGCGTGAATTAATTTATCCATCAAATTGTCGCAGATGAACTAAAGATCAATCAGATGGGAGAGGCTATACCTTAAATGGGGCTTAGGTAATGCAGATTGAGGGAAAAGTATGGGGGAATACCGGAATTATTTAAACATTGAATCAGTCTAGATTACTTACAAGAAATAAAAAATGGAAAAGTTTATCTGCACAAACTTTGAACTGTCCTTAAAAGTCTAAAAAAGCTAAACGTTTCCTTCCAAAGTTAGCTTTAGTTAGTTTATGAATATAAAGAGATATTTATGTATTTTAGATATAATTAATTAAACATTAAACAGCTCCAAAAATACCTTAATATATTTAATAACCTAAATAACTTTTAATTAGCAGCTCAGAAATAAATTTAACTAATGAAGGAATTTGATTTTCTTGCCAATATTTTTCCATATTGACCTAGTCCTCACCTAGTACTTCCATTGACCCTCGAAAGCCTCTCCCATTAGGCTAACCCCCATTTTATTACATTTATTACACCTAAAGCCATAAGGCAACCGGAAGAGGAAGAGGAAGAGGCCAAAGGCCAAGCTCCTAAGCTTTTCCCATTTTGATATCTCACTTTTCGGCCAAAAAGAAATCACTGCCAGAAGCGGGCAAATACGGAAGCCAAATCGATTTTGTTACCAAATAACATTAATTCCCGAATTAAAGCCAACAGCACAGGCATTCGGACAAATGAGACGATTAATTCTCAGGCGAGAAGACCTGCGCGCAAGGAAAATCTACGGAAAATTGGAAGGCCAAAGATGGAGTCGAGGCGGGGGAAAGCGCACAGGAAACACCCACGAAAAGAAAAGGAAAACCCGAAGGCCCAAGTACAATTTATCATTTAAATAATAATGTGCCACAAATGACGGGACGAACGGGACGAGAACGTGAGCGAGCGAGAGGGCCAGGGCATAAATCAATCAAACGCTGTGGAGCGAAAGAGACGCCAGCAGAGGGCGAGAAAGAGCGAGGACTTCTGGGGGTTGCTAACTACCAACAACAACTGTTGTTGTTGCGTTGCTCTTGGCTCAATGAAATGGAAACTGACTCCGCCGACGAGCCACATTTGATGGCCTGGCCTGCTCACTTGACCGTCGTCTACAGACACTGGCAGAAAATCGTACTTTAAATAGCGCAATTTACACTCTTATATACTTTGCACATTATAGTTATTGTACATTGCTTTATTCATGGAATGAATATTCCCAAACAAATTCAGAGTTTCAGAGAAAATAAAGGAAAACAATTTTAGAAAAAATACTATAAAATACAATACTAAAAAAAAAACACTTTAATAAAAACAATAAATATAATATATACAATAAAATGAATAACATATTGTGTGTAATTTCTCAGCCAATATTTTTCCCAAATTATATTTGAAAATTTTTCAAGTGCAACCAAATGAAATGCGAGGCAAGGCGCTCGCTCAAATTACATTTTAATGAGTTCCACACAACCAAAGGGGATGAAAGGGGCTGGGGGCCAGGGGAAGACGACCGGAAGGGGCAGCAGGGCAGCAGTTCTCGACTAGCAAAAATCAAACTACAGACAGGCTGACCTCACCGCGGACATAGGGAATACTCGAACTTGGACAGCCGCAGAGACAGAGACAGAGAGCCGGAGCGACGGCCATTCGATGCGCCTTTCAACGCCATAAACATAAACCCGATCGTCCGAGAAGTGCAGTTTATGAATCTGTTTATGATGTACGAGGAGGCTAATGAAAGCGCCACAGCAGGCGCCAAATTGGGTCAGGACCGCCTGCGGTTCGGCGGCTTGGCGGCTTGGTAGATCCAGAGCTGGACCTGTGGAGCCCCGTGAGCCTGTATTGACATTCAATTCGAAATAAATCAGAGTTTACGACTCCCAGCAGAGCCAACGACTTCATCGCAGTCACTTCCCACTTCAGCCGCGGCGGGAAAAGGCACTAAGAAAAGAATTTAGGTACTGAAATGAAAAAATATGTCTCTATCTCTGAAAAATTATGAATATGAAATATGAAATATGATTAAAATTCAACATTCGTAAGGCGTAAGGCAGAAAGATAGAGTGCTATAAATATAACATTTAGAAAGAAACTATTAAAAGCAATTCAATATTTATCAAGAGCATTAACCGACTTAAAACAATTGTAAATAAAAACGATCTCATTAAAAATTACATTTTCTATTACAAAAATCAAGTTAAAAACCTTCACATTTTGTTTTCTCTGCAAAGCCAGATGCAGGCGGTCTCCTTCAAAGATCAACGCTGGTGGCGTTACGGCTCCAAGCTCTCAAATCCCCGGCGTTAATTGGCAGCACCGACACTGGCCGGGGCCAATAAATTTCCAGGCCAACACGGCTCGGCTCCTCCAGCTCCTCGGGTAAATCCGTGTTGATGTATTCATTGAATTCTAGGATCAAACGGTGGCTCTCTGGTGGGGCTCCATCCGGCTTTTTGGGATCTCCGGGGCAGAAATGCCAACTGCGCCAATTATCCACCGAAACACACAAAGGCCGGAAAATGGCAGCAGCAGCGGAGGAGCGGGCAGCGGGGGGAAGCAGGGGAAACTGGTTGGCGCGTTGGCCAGGAATTTCAATTGAGTTTTCAGGCATTGAATGTTGATGGCTTCATTGCTTTTAAGATTGGTAAATTATTTAACTTAATTTTAGTTAATTCTTTTGAGTGATTTTAATGATATAAAAGTTGGGCAAGTGAGTTATTATATAATATAAGATTATTAAAAGAAGAAAAAAAATTAGGATTGCTTAAAACAAAAGACTTAAGCAACAAACTTGATCTTGAAGAAGGGAAGGACGAAGAAATTAATTATAGTTTTGGGGGAATTTAAATTAAGAACAAATTTTGTTCGATTTAGAATACACTTAAAAACCTTTTTAATTTGAGGATCTCATAATAATCTTATTGACGCAAATATATTAAATAAAATATTACTTTAGATTTAATAACTTTAGAATTAAACATTACTAAATAATTATTTCAACTCCTGAGAAGACTAGGAATACTTATAAATAATAAATAAGTCCCTAGAGACCTTAAGATATAAAAAAATATTTAAATTTTCAAAGAATATATTAAAGACTAGGACAAGTATTTAATATGCATTATCTGTAAAGCAGAAAGTACTATCAAGCTCATGAAAATATACCCCAGTAGTGTCCTATGTTGTTCTCATAACATTCCAGCCACTTCAATGAGCTTTAAGCCATCTTTAGCCCCTTCGAAATGGCCACCTTTTTTGGAAACTCCCCACCGAATACATCCCCCACCCGATTGCCTCACCAATTTCACACTTTGGGAAACCTTTTAAGCAGCGTCACTCGAAAGGAACAACAAAATAAAAACAACAAAAAACACCAAGCAAACCCCGAAAAAAAAAACATCAAAAAACTTAACACCGACGACAAAAAAAAAACGACCGAAGAATGAAATGAAATGTTTGGAAATTTGAAAATAATTGTTGACACTTTATTACTATTGTTGTTGTTCCGACGTAACAAGTGTCTCTCTGGCCCCCGCCCCCTTTGGCTGCACATGCGCAGGCCCGAAAAACTTCCGGCACAACAACAACAACAACAACAGCCGCATGTAAATGGGGAAAAATTTAGTTGTGTCACATTAAAAAGCAATTATCACCTTAAATTAACCGACAGAGTCTGCCATCGAAATATTCAAATTGCTGCTCGGCTGCGACTGCTACTCCGGCACTTTTTTTCTAATGACTTTCCAAAAAAAATAAAAAAAAAGGAGCCACAAAAACTGGAAGCTCAACAAATTAACTTGTTGCTATTTTCAATTGGGCGCCTTCGGTTCGTTGGAGTTTGGTTTTATTTTTCGGAATTTTCGGGAGGTTTCAAACGGCTGCGCTTTTAATTCGTTTTAAATTATTTTGAGGCTTCGAAAAAGGTACCTTCCTAGGGTTAGGTTTAATTTAGCATAGAATAGGGTTCCCTGGCCCTACTACTTACTCTTACAGTGGTAAAAAAAATACAACAAATAAAGATATATATATAAATTTATCATGGTAAGAGTCTACTTTGGTTTTACATTCTGAAATTTATTTCTTGTTTTTATTTTTTAAGTATTCACTTTGTAGTATTTATGGCTCTTCGTCCCACTGTGCTGGATTTCGACACACACAAAAAACAAAATGAAAACTTTTTCCATGTTTTGACGGAAACATTTGTCAGCGATTTTCCACGCGCGCGCTGGAAAACATTCGAACAATTTAATTAGAATCACCTAAGCCCGACGCTGCTATCCATCCGCTCATCCGCAGACCCGCGGCAAATTATCATGTGGGGGGGGGGGGGGGGGACAGAGATCAGAAATCCGCATCCAGTGTGATTTTTAGGCGCAACATGTGTGACATTTGTCGGCCTTACATCACCATCACCGGCAGCAATTACCGCAAAGGCTTAGCTACAACTGGAGCAGCTTCACCAGCAGCAGCAGGAAGAGGCTCTCGGCGAGTGTGAACCACCAGGGTGGCTGGGTCTTCCCGGCGGTGACACTCTGCTGGGGATGATGCGATGGTTCCCAGGTTCCGAAGAAGATCTGTTCGTGGAGGTGGCACTGCTGCTGCTGGAGCGAGAGTCCTGTCTTCCGGCCTTCATTCTCCTGGAGGGGCAGGCAGAGCAGCAGCAGGAAAATCCCCAGAGTCCTTTGGGTGAGTGCTATCATGGGTGCCAGCAGGGAAGCTTTTGTTTAACTTGTGCTTCTGGGTTTTTCTATTTATGATAAAAAATTTGGTAATTTCTCCCAAAAGATGCAAAGACTGCTATGATTTAAGAGGATTTTTTAAGGCTAAAAAAACAAAAGACTTAGGCAACAAACTTGATCTGCATAAAAAATTTTCATTAGTTTTTATTAATTTTATTTTTTGTATTTTATTTTATTTTATGTATTTTATTTTCTCTCTATTGCATCCTCCGAAAATGCAAAGTTTGGGTTCTTTAAAGAAAAATTTGAAGCCGAGAAAAGGTGTCCGAGCTGCACAATTAATTAACAAAGGCTGCGAGGGGCTGTACCAGCTTCCCCTCTCTCATCCTCTCAGCCTTTTGTTTGCGAGTGATATGATTTATACTGTCTCCCTGGCCGGCGCCACGGCCAGAATCCTCGGCATCGGGCGGTGTCTTTAATGTCTCGGAACTGGGAACTGGGAACGGGGAACTGAAAAGTAAGAAACTAAGAAACTAAGAACCCAGAACTCGACTTAATTCCCTCTGTGCGTGAGAGGGGACTAAGGATGATGCTGCTGCTGATGATGATGAGAGGCGGCTGCGCTTTTAATTCCACGACGCGGCTCAGTTTCGGTTTCAGTATTTTTGCGGAAATCTGCATTGACTTTGACTTTTCACACTTGGCCTTCCGTTCGATACGCTCCAATTTGGAGAGCAACACCCCCGCTGGCCGGGACCTGCATTAAAAAGAGATTTGCCCGAATTGGCTAATTATATTTTGGTAACACTTGCGAACCCTTGAGCCTGCCTACCTGGGCGGTGAGGGTGAGGGTGGTGAGGCGGCCTAATGAGCTGTTCTGCCCGCTCTGCAGGAAGGAAGGGATTACGGCAAACGGATTCTAAGGATTTGGCTAATCCAAGGTCGGTGCCTAGCGCCGGCCTCAATTGGATTCGCATTCGCAATGGGACTCCGAAGCGGATGCGAGTTCGGGTTAGAGCAGCGAGAACTGGGCCACCGAGTTTATGGCCCGATGCAAATGAGGCCTAAGCTCACAAGTCAGCTAACGGTGCCGCCGCCGCCGTTGCTTCCCTCCATCTTGCATCTTCCATCTCCGATCTGCGCTGCCTGATCCCCGATGCACTGCAGCACAGCACAGCACAGCAGCAACGCCCCCTGGTAGATCGCTCCGGGTTGTCCGCATCCAAGCATCTATCAAGCAAGTGGCGGAGGAGGGGCAGCAGCCGCCGCAGCCAAGATGCGAGCCATGTTCCCGGGTATTATAAAGTGCATTGTGGCTACCAGTTAAGTGCATGTTGCTGGCCAGAGGGTTCGGCTGTAGCTGGGATGTCGATGGAGTAGGAGCCCAGCCTCGGTAGGTGTGTAAACTATGTTGCTGCCGCTGCTGCTGCTGCTGCTTCATGTTGCTGCGGCTGTTGCTGTTTCTGGCGCTGCCAAGCCAGCAGTCAGCAGAGCCAACCCATCAACAGCCAAAACGCCACGGGGTAGGACCTTTTTCTTAGTTTATTTCAAGAGTGAGATACCCTTGAAAGGGGTATGTGTCTGGTAGCTACAGATATTCATTTAATAAAACAAAATGTTTAAATTAGAGAGTCTTAAATTACCAGGAATATTTCGGAATATTACGATAAACTTATTTAAAATAGGAAATAAATTTAAGTATATTTCTAACTCTTTAAAAATGCCTTAGATTATTGACCTTGAAAGCTGAAATAAAAAGCTGTTTTATTCTCATTTTCTCGTTATTTTTTCATAACTTAATATATTTTGTAACAATTCTTTTATTAATAGAGTGCTCTTGGCTTCGACCATTAGGAGCTCGACTCCTTTTCTTTTTCGTTCTTGGCGGGATGGCGGACAAACCGAGTGGGCGCGTTCCCGTCCACGTCCACGTCCACATCCACGTCCATGTCCGCGTCCACATTCACGTTCACCTGACGCTTGCTGATTCCGCGCTCGATGCTGTTCGCTGCTGCAGTAGAACAGCTTCTGTTTTAGCCTGGCAAAACGGCAAACTGGCAAACTGGCAAACTGGCTCGGCTTCAGCTCCATTCATGAGGCTGGCAACAAGTTACCAAGCTATAATTACTGCATCCATGTCGCTGCGAGTTGCTACTTCATAAATTAGCATGCTGCTGGTGCCGTGCCTCTGATGTTGCTGCTGCTGCTGCTGCTGCTTCAGTTGCTGCTGCTGCTGCAGTTGCTCCAGTCCAGAGCGGTCAGCGCTTTGTCATTGCCAGAGAGAACTTCGGTCTAGAATGGCGCGTTTTCCAAGGAAACCGCAGGCCCAAAAGCACAAATCACAAATCACACGGCAAGCATTAGGCTTCCGTGTGCTGGAGCTGGAGCCCCAGACGAGGTCGTTCCCCGCCTCCGGGCAGGCTCCAGTGCTCATCCTTTTTCTGTTTCTGCTTCTTCCCTTTGAAGAAGAATTCCTTGAAACAACGAAACGCCCTCCGCAGCTCGCATCCCCTCGTGCCTCGTGCTCCTCCTCCTTGCCTCCTTGTTAGGCTCTTGCTTGACCCACAAACAATTTGTTTTTGCATTTCGCTGGCGGGGACGCGAACCTCGGAACCCTCAGACCATGATAGCTCTGGCCACCACCCCAAATCCACAAAAAAAAGGCAGGAAAAAAACAACTGCCTCTCGACATCATTATCACGACGATCACTGGGGCCCCTTGCGTGTCTCTCTGACTTTGCTCGTCTTCTCCAAGGTTTCGATTTCAGGAAATCAATCTTGTTTTGGCACACGAAATACGGAATACCAAAAAAATACCGAAATCATTAGCCGCCGAGGTCCGACTCCCCATCTCTCCCAGAGAGACGGGAAGACAGGAGCTGCCCGATGACCCCAGGCGAGGATGGAGCCAAAAAGCTTCTTCCGAATGAATGGTGGGGTTCCAGGTCCAAAGCAGGTCGGATGCTGATGATGCGGCTCTGACTCTGACTCTGACTCTGACTCTGACTCGGACTGTAGCCTGGCCGCGGGGCAGCAACTCGTAAGCGTTTCTGAAGACCTCCAGTGCAGCACGCGATTTATATACGACACCCAGGAAACGGGTCTCGCCCCTCGTGTGTGCTCTATAAATCCCTGGAAACGTAAGACAAAAGGCCCCTAAAACTCAAGTTGCACTCATTAATGGCCTCACTCGCAGCATCGATGAAAAATGTGGTTTTAATTGGGATTAGGCCAGGCCAAAAACAACTTACTCTTCTTCGCTGGAGTGTTTTTGAAATGCTAATAAAAGATAGATTTATCATCCTATTCCGGCTGCGACTGCGGCAGGCGCTACCAGAATGATTACAGCAAATACTCATAGTCAACAACGGCAGCAGCAGCTCGGAGTCCCTGGGAGTCACAGAAGGTAACATCTTCTTCACCAGCGTCCGCTGCAGCTCCGGGAAAAAGCGCTGCATCATGACGAGGGTTCCTCAAGAACCCGGGGCAGGAGGTGCCGGAGGAGGGGTTGTACATCAGCGACAGGCCAAGCACTTGCGTGTGTCACTGCGGTGACGCTCAAGTAGTCGACTGGCTCCGGCTCCAGCTCTAAATCCAGCTTCAGCTTCAGCAGCTACGAGAGGCTGAAAGCCAAAGGCAGAGCCACCTGATCATGTTGGGTTAAAGGTGTCGTCTCTAGGGCACTGCGAGAAAATAAGCCATGGCTTGATATAATGTCATATAATTTAATTTCATAGAAAATTGTATAAGAATTTCGTGCTTAGAAAATCTTAGACAAAGCAATTTGTGGAGCGAAGTCGTAGGCAATTTTGGAGTAAAAAGTTTTTGGTAATATTTCTAAATTTTATGTGCATTCATAACCAAATTAAAATCTATAAATAACAAACATTTCCTTCAGTGCAGACTGAAATGAAAATTAAGTCATCAGGCCCCGGGTTTTTGGAGTCGCATTTGGAGTCTCGTCTAGGTGAAGTAGGTGCTGTAAGTTCCCCAAAATCAAAGCCAAGACAGAGATATATGTTTACGAACCGCCAGCCAGACACTTCTTGATGAGATTTGAGCTCATCAGCCAAGTGTCTGGCGACTGTTTGCTACCTCTGAGTCGCAGTCGGAGTCGGAGTCGGAGTCAGAGCCTGGGTCTGGCTACGTCTCTCTCTCCAACTGGCAGATGATGATGAATGGGCCAAGTTGACATATGAGGGTTTTAATCGTCATAGAAAACCTACGCATGCGATTCAAGCATTAAACTTGGAGACGGACGGAGACAACAAACTGGGAATGGAAATAGAAATCACAGAACAAAAAACAGAAACAGTAACAGAAATAGAGACAGAAACACAGACTTCCTTACTCATCAGCCGCCAAGTGATTGGTGACTCCCACGCCTCGTTATCCTGGTTTTATCATAGAGGGGAAACCGGGGAAGAGCACAAATTGGCGGCATCCTTTCAAGCGGCTGAATAAACACTCGACTTTCGGGCCCAAATCATCTTCGACGGGTTAGGATCAATGGAGAGGAGAGCGCCTCTTTACAAGGATCAAACGGCTTTCAACAAGTTTTTCAGAGCCTTTTGTTAGGCTCTCTTTTTATTATTATTTCTGTTGCCGAAAAGAAACCAAAGTTGAGCGGCAGCAAATGTCAGTCCAAGGGGCATTGATTATGATCATCAAATTATTGAGCGCCCATGGGCAGAGATCTGGGAGACTGCGACTGAAGAGGGGCTGGCCAAAAACGCCCCCTTCCGCAACAAAATGTGATGAAGACATGTACTATATAGATATATAAAACTGCTGACACAATCGAAGCAATTAAATCGTATGACGCTGCCCGAACGAGACCCAAAACTTGAGTCGATGCAATCGAAGTCCAATGGAAAACGGACACGGAGATGGATTCCGAGACGGAGTCGGAGTCGGAGTCGGAGTTCCCCCAATCGATGTGAAGCCCTCTCGAGGAGGAGCAAGGCAGGCGACGATCTCGACAGCGATAAATTGTTGTTTTCGAGTCTCTTTACAACCTTAACAGGTGAGAAAATGGGTTCAGTGGTCTGAGCGGACTCTGGAACATGCTGATCTCATGGCCTGTCTTTGGTCTTGGTCTTGGTCTTGTCCCTCTCCCCAGGCCGGCGGCCATTCATGAGTCCTGACCGTACTTCTAATTCAATTGGGCGATCGCAGGGAGATCTCTCTCTCTCTCTCCATTTATTTACACAGCTCAGCAAATCTCCGCAGTGGATAATTTCAACCATAAATTGAACGCCACTTCCGTTTCGATTGCCCGCTCGCGATAAAGGTTTTTCGATTCAGTTCGGTTCGGTTTTCTGATCTGATTTCTGGTCGAGGTCGTTTGTGAATGGATTGCACGGATGGTTGGGGATGGGAATGGGTTTGGGGACCAGATGAGTGCTCCACTTCACCCAATCCGCTTAATCTTGAATCTTTGTTTGCACTTGAGTAATAATCGAAAAGTTAAGGGTCAAAAGAGCAGCGGAAGTTTCCAGATATAGGATTTTATAAAAACTATATTGAACTTGCGATATCAATAAGAATAAATCAATGCTACTCGTAGATTCCGTTTAATTTTTATATTTTATATTAGTTCGAGTAACCCGAGGGGAAAATCTCATAATTACACAACAAAGTTAACGCTTTCCATGACTCAGGGAGACTTCCATCAGCCGTCAGCGTAGGTACTAACTACACATATCAGGTTGAAAAAACAAGTTCCCGATCTATATCTGTCCGTACTGCAGAAAAGCAAAGATCAAAGCAAAATCAATTGCAAAAAAAAAGGCAGGCAATTAAAAGTAATTACTGAATGATAACCTGGATATAGCCACAGCCATAGCCAGGGATCTGTACCAGATATATACATATATATGTTTTTTACACACAACGCAATAGAATTGTTTTCTGATATATTCTCCAGATCCGCGTTTTGGGTCTGATTTTCCACGCTGCCAAGGCTAGCGGCAAATTGGCGGCAATTTATTAATTCAAAATGAAAAAAAAAATACAGAAAAACAAAAACTTCAAATCGCAGAGAAACGCAAATCCTATTTGTCAATTTATTTGCGCAAAAGTATGCGTGCGCAATCACCAACAAAACAACAAGCAACAAATGTCAATTGCTTGAGCAAAATTGCGCATAATTGACATTTTTCCAATTGCCCCATTCCGTGTGTCCCCAGGCAGTCGAGGGTTAAGCGGAGCTCCGGCTCCGGGCCCACAGGTCATTGTTAGAAACTGGGGAGAACCTCTGCTGCCTCGCCTGTCGTCACGCCCTCGAACTATAAAACTGTCCGCGGCAATGATTTAATTTCCCAAATATTGTCAGACATAAATTCAAAGGGAAAACCACAGGGAGGAGGAGGAGGAGGAGGAGATCCTAGTCCCGGCCAAGTGTCAAGTAGACCTTGAAAGAAGTTGCCGCCAAATCAGCGTGCAACTGCGACTGCTTTATGGTTTGTTTAGCGGCCACTCATTAGCCATAGTCCCGACCCTCGTCCCTGTGTCCTGCCCGAATGTGTCGCTTTGTGTGGCTGCCACAATTATGAGTCCTTTGTTGCTCAATCTGCCGCAACACTTGTTGCATTGTCCCGGGCCTGTGTGTGTGTGGGTTCCTTGGGCATTTCCGCCTAAAGGGATTTCACAGCTCATCGATAATCCCATTGGGCCTCCTTTGTCTAATCTCTTGGCCAGACAGGAGAGGCGTTGGTGGCTCCCCTAAGGGATTTCCCCTTATGTCGGGGTTAAAATTTAAGGCTATTTTGTGCTCTTTTCCAACAGTTTTAAATCTTTTTAAATGGTAAATGTGTGTTTGCTTTATGTAAATTAATTTTCTTGGTTAAAGGAAATATTTGTTATATATTCAATGGATTTTTTTAGTGAGGGAAGGGGTTAGGGTTCTTTAGGAAATAATATTTGTATATTAAAAATATTAAAATTACTTTAAAACAATCTCCATCTTTTTTTCCCCCTTCAAGTACGTAAGGCTTCCCCAGCTCCCCCTTCTATGCCTGCGTGAGATGTCGTCTCTTTGTGTTGTTTTTTGTGCTGCCTCCGTCGCTGACATTGTCATGATGGCGTCTTGGTAGAAACATTGAAACGGAAACGTAGATGAAACACAAATAAACAATGTCTGAGAGACTCTGACAAGTTGGCCCCTTCCGTTCCGTCCCCCGTCCCCCGCCCCCCCATGAGAGCACCGTTTTCTTTCCCCTTTTTCCTGCGTCTGTTGCGTGCGTGGCTTCAACGGCGGCAAAAGTGGCCCCTATCATTATGGCTGTCGTCTTAGCCGAAATTGGTATAGAAGCCATCCATCGCAAATGGATCTTTCTCTATCTCTCTTCCAGAATTGGACGCCGCCACCTAGATTTCTAGGCCTAACTTTTCGGTGGAGAAAAAATTGATTTACGACTTCCGCTGGCAATGAAAATTCACTTTGGTGGTTTTTGGACTTGGCCACTTCTGGCTGGGGTCTCCTCCTGGACGTCGCCACGATCTCTAGTCACTGCTCTCGGGTGTGTTCACTTTTATAGACTCATTTAAGGCGATTATTTAGCAATTTTTTAAGACATTTCTGTCGACTTTATTTTCGCGCACACACTGGGCTGGCTCTCTGGCTTTGGCTCTGACTTTGGCTCTGACTCTGGCTCCTCGCCAGTTAGTGGCGAAATTTATGGCTCAGAAAGTGAATCATTTAAGTTAATGACTTTCAAACGTGTTTCACACTCAAGTGCGAGCGGTAGAGCACTAGCTAGAGGGAGAGCACCGATGCCTGATTGACTTGACTCACTGGCCAAGACAAGTAGCCGCCGTGATTGATAATGCGCTGATTGAATTATGGCCATAAGTGTAATTTTGCCCAGTGGCGTAGCCAAAGACAATGTCTGCAGTATGGGGGGAAGGTGGTTTTGAGTCTATTTTCGGGCAAGATCTTAATTGAAAAGCTTGCAGAGAATGCAAAGAAATTAAATTTGAACTAAGATTTATTTTAACTTTTAATGTAGAAATATAGGCAGAAGGCTTAATTAATTTTTCAGTTGAGTTTAAATTGGAAAAAGGAAAGGAAAATCAAGGGAGGTGCCGTGCATGCACTAAAATGTATTTCCTAATATTTTGAATTCCAGCTAATCAAAATTCATAAGAGAAATAAGAGAGAGAAATTCATTAGAGAGAGAAATTTCTAAGAGTAAAAATCTCAAATACTTATTAAACCCTTTAAAATTATCCCAAATATTTTGCATTAAAAAGAAATTTTGATACCATATAAAATATATCTTTAGACACCTTTATTAACCTTCTCCCCCTTTGCCTACGCCCTTGGTTTCGGATGAAGGCTTTTTTGATGAATACCCTAAGACAAGCTACCTCCTAGGTCTAGGCCACCCTTTCCGCCAAAACAACAACAGATCTCTCAAATGGAAGTAGTCGGAATTTGTCTGCCCGGCCTGGGGGCGTTTTTGGGGTTTTATATTCAGTTTTCAGTTTCCCCTTTGCGGTTCTCCGTTTTGTCTTCTCGGCTTCTTTTTATTTCTGCCTTTTTTTTTGTTTTTTGGCGGCAAATCAAACCGAGTTTATGAAATTGGCAAATTGGCTTGGCGGCGGCGGCGGCGGCAAACCCAAAAAGAGTTTGATGGACGACCCAGCTCTGGGACGGAGGAGTCACAGTCACAGTCCCAGTGCCAGTCCCTGTCTCAAACCCAAACTCAAACCCAAGTCCAGGTTCCATTTCCAAACTAAATCCCCGGTCTATGCGTGCCAAAGCGCCAATGGCGTTTTAATTTCAAGTTAAAGCTGGGACTCTGGCGTTTATGAGCTGCTCTCCTGGCGTTGACTTTTATTTATTTAATGTTTCGTCTTCGTATTTAGTTCTTTATTATTTTATTTGGCTTTTCCTGTGCGCTCTGGGCTCCGGGACCTGCTCCTCGCAGGTAGCAGGGAGAACGATGCAAAACTGGATTAAGTCCCTTTTACGCCCTAATCCCTGGGCTTATTCTGCCAAAAGAGAGACAGGGAGACACTGAGTCCTTGCTGAGACATGGCGCCAGTCAGTCAATCGTGGCCATTGTCCCTCTGGGCGAGCGAGCACTAATAGGATCAGCAATGCTGTCTGAGCCCTGGCGTGAAGTCAGCAAATGTTGTTTATTTTGGACAAAGGAAAAGGGGTTGACCCCTGACCTCTGCTAGGCCCAGACCAGCCCGTATAGCAGCTACACACAGCGAAATTCGGGAGGAGCTATTCAAGAGTTCTACACAGGAGTTCTACACAAGAGTTCTACACAGCGCACCTTTCTGCTTATTTTTCCCATATTTATGCTACATTATGTTCTCAGTTAGGCACCCGTTTTTTTGAGTGTACCCCTTAATACCCACTCACAGCTCCTAACTGCATCCACTCCTCCTCGTAGGTGTCTCTGTGTTTATTTATTTTGAATGGAACTCAGCGCAGAGGGTCTGTTCTGGCCAGTTTTTCTCCGCCTCCTTTCTCTTGGCCCAAAAACACTGCCAAAAACAGAGTGTAAGTCACTGCCGCCTGATCTGTAACTGATGGATGATTCAACAGAAACGAGTCGGGCCTTAATGGGCCCCGAAAAGTTCGCATCGATGCTGATGGGAAAAATGTGCAAACAATGAAGCCGCCCAGAAAGGCACAAAGCTCTCCAGAATCGAGCGGAGAAATCAAGACACCCCGCGTGTGCGAGTGTGTGTCTCCGTCGAGTGTGTGCAAGTACTGATCTGGCCATCATTATGGCTTCGATAGCAATTATCCGCTACCGTTTAATTGCGAGCTGCTGGCTGATTTTTCACACGCATTCGCAGGTGGGCAGCTCCACCTGTGCCGCCGCCCCCTCGGTGCCTGGTGCCTGTGAATGCTGTCATGTGTCTAATGAGAGTCGCCGCCGGGTTGGCCCAGTTCGGGAACTTGGCTCGAAGTTCGCGTTCTCTTTGTGTAATTTGCACACTTGCATGGGCATTTTTCCTTGCACCGATTTTCCGACGCTTTTCGCAGCGCACTCCGATGGTCAGAGGGAAACTTTGGCTGTAATTTGCATATGGAACTTTTTAAATCATACTACGGGAAAGTTCTGCCATCACACCTGTGCTTACGTCGGGAATCCGCTTGAGGAGGAGGAGGAGGAGGAGGAGCACCTGTTCCAATGGGACAAGCTTTCCATAAGAAGAAGCCACAAACAACATTAATTCGTATGGCTTGCTTACGTTTTATTTATTTATTGAATTTTTTTTGTTTAAGGACTTTTAAATTTTATAACTTAATGCTTTATCGTTTTATATATTCCTCGCTGGCTTTATGAGGATGAATTTGATATCTTCAGATATATTTATTTTATTATTTATTTGCAAGATGCATTTATAAAGCATTTATGATATTGTCAGGACATCGCCTCAATCCCGCATTTTGATTCCTTCTTGATTGATTCCTCTTTTGTTTAACAATTAATCCCTTTAACTGGCTGAGTGCGAAATAATTTCCATTTCGAAGATGGGCGCCATGAAAAATAAAAAAACACAGTTTCCAGGCTGACAAACAAACGAGGCGAGTCATCTCATCGAGTGGACAGACAGACGCGATCACTTAATTACCTGTGCGAACTTTCCGGGGCTACAGTGAGCACTCGCTCGGAAGCAGAACTAAACTGACATTTTCACCTTGTTAATTATGCGCACGGTCATGCAAAAATCGCGTAATGAGTGAATGACGGCCATTGAGAGTTGCATTGTCAGCGGACGATGATAGTTTAATTGCAAGTGTCTGCCTGCCGGAGGGAGCTCCCTTCGGGGAACTCCAGGTGGACTCCGGACTAGCACAAGTGCTGGCTCGTGGGCCTCAAGCGGCCGTACTCGCCGTTCGTGGTCTCTGGCACCGATAGATTCACGGTGCCATCGATCTGCATAGCCCGGGCTCTCTCCAATCGCTCCTCCACATGGGCCGCCGTCAGGATGTGCTTCTTGGCCAGGCGCTGGCGGGTGGCGTAGCGCAGGAAGTGCTCATCGCCGTACATTTGACGGCTCTCCAGGTAGATCTGGTCGATGCGACGGTAGTGGCACTCCTGCATCCGCGGATACCAGGCGAAGCGCTTCCACCAGGACTCGGACAGCTTGCTCATGCTGTCGATGAAGGCGCGCTGATGCGCCACCTGCTCGGTGGTCACTATGTCCACCGGCATCTTGGCGGGTGCAGTTATATTATTTTTATTATTATATTTATATTATTTTTTGTTGTTTTTAAGGGTGGTGTAGAGATTGGAGTACGTTGGGCTAGGTGATTGGCAGCTGCTAGGTTCCTAGGGTTTCCAGGTTCCACATCCAAGCCGAGCCACAAATACCGCCCTAATCGCATTAGCAGCCACTTGACAGGACAACAGGTGCAGCAGGCTCATCCAGGTCACTTCTCGGACAGCTGTGCAAAAAAAAAAACACTTCCCTATCTTCGATCATATCATATATATATATATATTATACATTATTTTAGCAATTATTTGTGCCCAGAACTTTTAAAACTTTCCGTGAGCAGAAAAATCTGAAATGATTTCATTGCCATGTTTTCATTTAAAGATTATGGCTCATAATTAAATAAAAAATATGTAAAAGTTGACAAACTCGAGTACACCAGACTCTCCTCAATCAACTCTTGGTGAAGTAAAGGACTATTTCGGCCCGCGGAATGGCATCCACCAGCCAGGTGCTAATTATGTAGTATCTGCCATCGGGAATGACCGACTGGACGAGCCTGTTCACGTGCTGCACCGGCAGCTTGTCCAGCACGATGTCGTGCTGAAATCGGTCAGAATTACGTTCGAGGACATCACAGGAGCAAAGCCAGGAGACAACACTCACGTTGTAGGGACAAGTGTGGTTCATGTTCGAGTAGGGACCAAAGGACTGGTATATCCAGTTGGCGAGGACATTGCTGCGCTCCCTCATGAACTTGCAGCCATCCACCTTGATGTCGAAGTTGTACAGAATCCGCTTGTTCTCCCGCATCCTCACCTGGAACAGGGTCTACGAGGGGGGCATAAGGAGGAGGCCAGCCCTGGAGGCATTGCGATTCCGTGATCTTACCACGCCGTTATCGATGGGCAGTTGCTGGATCTTGGTTTTCAGCGAGGCGAACTTGTAGGTGCGGTTGATCGACTTCAAATGACAGTACTCAAAGGTCAGGAAACGCTTGTCCCGTGCCACGCAGCGCAGATTGTTGAATTCCACGTGTCCATGGAGCTGCTGTGGGAGTCACGACGGGGTCACTATTCTTCGGATTATATTGTGCTGATTCTTACTGCGATCGGGCTGATGGACATCAAGAGCAGCATTCGCAGGGCCTTCATTCTGGCAAGCGACTGCTCGCTCCGCCATTTTTGTGAGGAGCCATTGAAAGCGGAGTTTATTTAATCGAAAATTTAGATATTAAGTACTAAGCTACTAAGCGGTTCATTGCCGCTCTAAATCGGGCATTTATTAATCGATCTACAGGTAGCTTTGACTACAAGGAACGTTATTGTCAGAGATGCTTTGTGTTGTCAGTTATAATTGAACGAAAAAGTTTGATACAATATATCGGGTTTACATCGATTTTAAGTTTCTAGAACTCGTATACTTGAGGTTTTCTTGGTCATAAGACATATTAATATATTCATTTTATAACAAAGTATTGGATAAAGTTGAAAAAGAGTTTTAGTCAATTTTAAAATAGTTCAAAAATTAACAGAAAAATATTTCTTATTTTCTAATCTTAATTGCAGATTTAGTAATCTTAAAAAAATAAGTTCGGAACATCTTTTTGAATTAAATAAAACCTTAACTATTAACCCTTTGATTAACTTATTGGTTTTTTATTTTAAATTTTGATATTTAAATTTTGAAATTTATCTTACAAAAATATCTTTAAACATAAATTTAAAGAATGCGAATATTTCACAACTTCTGAGGGGCATAACTTGTCCAATAAGCCAGTGATGACCAAAACTCATATATATTTCGATTCGCCATTAAAATCTTAATTGATCAACTAGAAAATATTAAGAACAAAAAAAAATTTTTTTTTTTTTTTTTTTTAAATTTATATTTCATAAAAATGACAAAAAATTCGAAAAAATTTAATTTTTA
>VNJU01004221.1:0-26130 GCA_008042675.1 Drosophila seguyi
TTTCCATTTCCATTTCCCCGAAATTCTCGCGATGCATTCCCAGTGAAAGTAAACACCTTCGCTTGGGGTCGGGGAGAGTTGCTCCACTTCTAATGAGCAATCTCGAAGTGCAACAGCAGCGGCAGGTAGAAGGTGATTGCAGCTGCCGAGACACGAGACGAACAAACGAGCTGCAGAGCGAATTTCCTTTGATTTCGATTGATTGCCGGAAACATAAACAGAGAGTGATCCGATCTGGCCATGGGAGGCAGCTCCTGCTCCTGCTCGACCTCGACTTTCTGCCGAAACGGGAGCTGGCATTGGCTGGGAGTGGAACGGCCCACGCGGCAATCAGAGAATGTGCGAAAATCGAAAGGAAATCTGCATGTCACTCAATCGGGCAGGGCGACACAGAGCAGAGTGTTTGCCATTTGTTTGCTCTGCAAACGAACCTCGCGGCCAGACCAGAGCGGCCCCGAGGTGTCTCCGTCACTTTCGGCACTCTTTCCCGCCGCGGAGCTTGGCACAGTTTCGCGGACTTAGAATGCAAACAAATATTTGAATATCAAGTGACACAGAAAGCAGTTGTAGAACACGGCAAAGCCAGCGATGGCCCACTAAAATCGCTTGCCACTTCCTCCTAACGGTCGAGTATTGATATATCTCTGGGCCATCCGCCCGGCTAAAACTGGCCTTGATAGGCGGGAGCAACAAACTCCACTCTCGACCTGTAAACGTAAGCTCAGTCCAACGACATTCGGGAAATATTTGACCGCAGTTTAAGTCGAACGGATTCCCAAGAATCGCTCATAATTTTGGCAGCGATCTCCGCAGGTGATAGCAATTAGAGCAAACCTTCGCCAGATCCAATTACTCAATCAGAAGTGGAGGCCATCGGGTGGTTCTGGAAGCGAATCGATCTGCGACCATCAGCAGAATTTGAGGTAGAAGCAAGTCTCTTCTTCACACGCCAATTCCCGAGTCAAGGCCCGAATCCGGATGGCGGCCGCCGATTGCAGACTTCCTTCTTCGATTCCTGCTCGAAAAGCTTTTCCGAAAGACACAATTTATATAATTTCCTTATCAGATCGCTGGTCGCGCTCATTGTTGGAACTGGATGAAAACGCATGAAAATGGGGAAAAGCGGGCAGAGTGCGACGAGTGCAGTTCGCTGTGCTTTCGATGATTGCGCCTCAATATTTAATTGCATTATGTGACGGACGAGTCGGAGACAGCCTCCGCTTTCTTCGTGGCGCAACCGTTACTCAATTCCAGGTTGCATAAACGCTCGCATCAAACCCGGCTGCCTTTACTAAGCTGCCCCCACAATCGGTGACCTCATTCGGGGACCCGCTCCCCGCTGCCCGTTTCACCTGGAGCTTGATTGTTATCTCGCACTTAATTAGGCGTGCGTTGAGGTAATGCTCGTCGCATCGTGTACCTACAACTCTGGTCATTAGAAAGCAAGGCAGCAAGGTTCTTGCCAGCTCGCAGCTCGGTGGGACCTGCTCTCTTGAGTGATCCGAGTGATCCGTGCACCTGCGAGTGGAAATAGCCCGCTGGTTCGCCTCAATTTGGCATTATTCAGTGCAATTCAATGCCGAAGCTGCGTGTCAGGCAATCGCATTAGAAAATCATTTGCCTCGACGGTTATAATTGCATTTTATTACTTCCGACAAGAACGAGAAACCCAAGTCAGGGCCCCTGCAGTTCGCAGAGACCTTCGGCGAGAAAAGCTGTGGCTGGCCGCTGCCACTGACTCCGCTGAAGAAAGTCTTCGGCAAAGAGAGCTGGCGAAGAGAGCTGCGAAGAGCGTTAGCTTTCCGCCTTCTACCGGTTTGTCTGAAGACAGAAGAGCAAGGCAGCGGCAGCGAGAGAGAGTGAGCGAGCGTTAGTTGGTAGCAGCTTTTCTTGCAGATGGTTCTGTCGCTGCCGACGCCGACTGCTTCGACGGGCAGCTTGAAAACGTTTTCCGCGGCCTTCGCAGCGAACATTCAGTGTCAAGGTGCTCGAACTGGCGGTCGCTAGCGCTCGAGTGATAGAAGCCAACGAACTCCGAGTTCGATTCCCAGACCGTGCCAGAGTCCGAGATTCTCCCAGTGATTCGCTTTTCCCCCGGCTGGCCACAGCATCTGCAGTTCCGGAGATCGCATAAGAACCTTTTGCCGAATCGCAGGCGAGGCAGTTGGGCGCTCCACATTCGACAGTGAGGACGGCGGCTCGAGCGGTTCGCGGTTCATCGATTCGGTCAGATCGAAGAGCGTTTAACGAACAAATTAATAACAATTAATCGGGTGCGTGTCCTGCCAGCTAAAGTGAAGTTTCCGAAACACAAGTGCAAGGTAAACGAAAAATTTAAGAAACATGAAAATAACTGTGGCCCAGGCGCTCCGCCTCGGCAAATCGATTGACATTCAATGGCCTGACAAGGTGTCAATTGTCAGCCGAACAGGATGTCCACATGTCGATCAATTAAACGAAAATGGTCAATGGATCATTAGAGAAAGCTTTGGGTGAATGTCAGTGCGAGATGCTGGGATGCAGCGGTGCAGCGGTGCAGCGATGCCGAGATCGCCAGCAGATCGATGGAGCAGCCAAGCCGCATGAGCCGCTGCCAGCATGAGGAGATGTCACATTAGTTTCTGTTTCCAGTTTCGAGATAAGTCCGAGAGCTGGCATTTTTGCCATGCCGGAAACAACGGCGCGCAGACCGGAGTCGTCAACTCTCCAACTCCCAAATGTGCAGAATTCTGCAGGCAATTAACTTTTGCCTGGTCAAGTCTTTTGACTCGGCCTGTTCTCTGCTGGTCGTCCCGGCGTCTCTTCGTACCTCTGGGGATCCTGCTGGCGACGCTGGCCAGTTGGGTGATTTGGGTCATCCAACGGTTCGACGCGATGCGATGCGACCATTTAATGGCAATTAGCTGGGGCACAGCTCGGCGCAGACCAGAATGTCAAAGACTTTCGCTGCCGCAGAACCGAGCCGCGAAGCCAGTCACTTCGGACAAATCTCCGGAATACGTGCCCGGCTCATTTGCCTATTACAACACTGGCCACGACGAGGGTAATCCGATCCTCGGCCTCGGCTCATTAATATGCCGGTGCCGTTTTGGGGCACTGATCTATGCGGAGGCCATTCCTCATGATCTGTAACAAATGCGTTCACAGTTAGAGCGGCTTCTTCGTGAGCCCGAAGATCATGTTCAGCTCTGGATTGGGTGCATAGATTAGGGCCTCGAATGGCTTTCGAATTGGTGCAGTTTTGCCGTTAGGCCATGAAATGAAAAGTTTTGTCAAGAGTTTTCCCAATACAAAGTCGAAGTCGAAGTCGAAGTCGAAGTCGCAGTCGTGTGGGGAAGGGAAACGGGTTTCTGGTGACTCTTTTGATAGCCGAGAAATTTCACTGGCCATTAATTGAAGATTTGTCGCTAACTTTGAGAAATTTCTGCCAGCAACAAAAAAGAATTTCTATAGAAATAACTCGAGCTGACCCACATCCAGCAGCCAGCAAGCGGAGCCGGGCCAACTCCTTCTGCCGATGGCCGGCGGGTGCAGTTTTCAAATTGCCAGCCATGAAATGAAGATAGCTTGGCCAAGTAGTTGCCAGCCCGGTTCCTGCGATCTTCCGATGTGCCTACGATGCCCGGCTGCCAGCAGGCTTTCGTGGCCAACTTGCTGGCCGCTTCATCTCCATCTGCGGCAGCAACCACACATTGCTTACAGTTACACTGAGCAGCGGCAGCCAGAAGAGGCTTCAATTGAGATAAGCTCCAGCGGTTGGCAGTTATGTCATTCGACGGGCATTTTTCTGGCACACTTTTCCAACGACTTTTCCATCTAGCCAATCACTTGGTCGCTCGCAGCTCCCGACTTGTGCCGATCGCCATTCTAATTAAGTGGCAACAAGTTTTTGGCGAATTGGTGTCATAAAAAGTGTCTTATCGGCACCTTGACAGGCCGACAGGCCGACCGTCGGACAGGAAAGGAGAGTCTGATGGCAGTGGGATTAGCCCAAATATTGAACCAGATCCCACTCTAAACACTCCATAAAGCGCGGCTAAACAAACTGTCAAATTTGGCTGTAAACATGGTAGAAACCAAAACGGGTTGCGGCGTCTGAGAAATGAACAAGCATCCCGATGCGGGAATGCATATATAAATCTCCATTCGATTCGAATTGAGTGGAGGAAGCAGTGGCTGCCGCCGCAGCAGGAGCAGCTCGGCTGCCAAATGGAAATTTATGTCCATGTCCATGTCGGCGGAGGAGCTCCGGTGAATTGGCTAGTTTATTGGCCCACTGCGGCGGCTGACCCACAACTTTAAATTGTGATTTGAGTGGGCCAGTAGTAGTTGTAGTAGTTCGGTCTCTCTGCTAATTAGAATGTTTTCTTTTTGTTCGCTTTTTGTTTTGTGTAACCATTGAAGAATTCCCGGAGCGAGGGGCACGCGACTCGCTCCAGTGGCCAGGCGGCCGTGTCATTGACCAGTCGGACCATGAAAATTGATTTGCAGGCAGACACAACACAATTGCATAATCGCTGATTATGAGTTGCTCACGATGTCGGATTCGATTAGTCCGGAAATCAAATCGAGCGCATGTGGGGAGAGCCTGGCCTAGGAGCTCTTCTGGCTCTGTGATTTATCGCATATTACACGTAATGCATTTTCCCATTTTCCATGCCGCTGCGGCGAAAGAACCGCAAAAGCCACTAACGAGAGGTTCGGGCCCAAGCATCCAGCTGTTGTGTTTGGCTCCGCATCGATCGCATTGCGATCGGAGGGGCCCAATCAGAATTCCAGCTGACCATTTCAGTTAACAGCTTGTGCCGTGGCCCAAACAACGGTCTTAAATTCCAGCTGCCTGTATTTTTTGCCTGATTTTTTTTTAGCTTCAGCTTTAACTTGAGCTTCCTGTGCGTGCGCCCGGCTAAGTGGCATTATTTTAATTCCTCGGCCCGTGCGTGTGAGCCAAGTTTAAGATCCAAGCCGCTGCCGCTGCCACTGCTGCTGCTGCTGCCTCATCATCGGCCAAATTGATTTCGCATCTACTTTGTTGCCACTGCGATTAATCTCGAGTGGCTGCCGTTTTGGCGTGCGGGATTTAAAGATTCCTGGCATCTATTTCCATGTTGGATTTGCCATTAATCAAGTGCCTTTCGTGCTGGTGGGCGTTGCATTATATTGCCGCTACTGCTGGGCCAACATTAAACCCATTATTAAAGCTTAACTGTAACTGCTGGCGCAATTAATCATGGGATAAGCATGGGAGTGGGTCCGGGCCGAGCGAAATGCTAATTAAAATCCAAAGACTTAGCCACCAAAACATTCTTGTACCCCCTTGTATCTTTCAGATGCAACTACAGCTACGGTCAATGACAAAGCGGCGTGTCAGCATGATGAAGACAACGACCGGCTACCTGGCGCTGCTGGGCCTGGTGCTTCTGCTGCTGGTGGACAGCTCGGTGGCGGCACGCAAGCTGCTGCCCAAGCGGCCGGTGAAACCGTTGAAGACATTTCCGCGCAACAACGCCACACCGATTCCAGCAACGGGAGCGGGAGCGGGAGCGGTGGCCGGATCGGGATCGGTTCTGAACGGAAGCGAGCTACCGAAACCGTTGACGCTGCAGTCCGGCGGCGAGACAGCGGAAGCGATTGTCGCCTCGCCAGCTGCTGTGCCAGCTTTGGCTTCTGGACCCGTTGTGCCAGCTTTTCCACCTGCTGCTGCTGCTGCTGCTGGAGGTGCTGCTGCTGCAGAGACCAAAGCCGATGAGCCATCGGTGGCCACCCCTTCATCGGCCTCCTCGGCGGACGAGGAGTGCGAGCCGGATATGATCGGCTTTGAGCTTATAACAGGGTAAGTGTCACCGCTGCCGATCATGAATCTTTATTGCGGGCAATTAGCCGTCCCTGGAGCAGGGACAGGCCGGAGAGTGGCTCCAAGTTGCGCCTGCCTGTTAACACGTCGTAAAGACCGGGCCAAAGCAACGGTCAATTTATTATGCACCCCCTCCCCCCAAACCCACCCACTCCCACCTGGCCAGCTTTGAATTTATGTGCGTTACTTTCCGCCTAATCCGGCATCGCAGGTACGTGCTATCGGCGCCATCGAGGCAATTGGAAACGCTGCCCGGCACCCTCATGCTGACCGACTGCCTGGAGGCCTGCCAGGCCAATGAATCTTGCAGCGCGGTTAATTACGAGACGGGTCTGTGCGTCATGTTCCGCAGCACCGCCGATCAGTTGCCAGGTGAGTCCAGTGGGAGAAAAGAGTTGCAGAGAAGAATTGTCCCCAGATACCCAAAGAACTGGTCTCAAGAAGCCTTTAAGCTAGCAAGAAAAATTTAAAATAATGCTTAAATTAATAGGAACTACAAATAATTTTTATAAAATATAGATTTCCCATCCAGTTTACTTTGTAATCTTTAAAAGTGCAGTCTCAGTTATCCGAGAACATTTGCAGCACACATTGTGGCATTTTGAATACAGCCTTAGTCCCCTCTAAGTATGATTAGAGATCGCTTAAGCACGTTAAGCACTATTTGACTATCAGACTCTCCATATCCTAGTATTAGTCAGTTTTTCCTGGTGTAGCCAGTGGTTAAAGAGCACACACACAGCTCTCGATCGCTGAATCACGATCTCTGGCCCGCAGCTTGTATGTTAAATGTTCCCCGCTAATCACAATAAATGCCGCCCCCATCTGCATCCCGCCTCTCTCCCCTCGCAGGTTCACTTTCGCGCTCGCAGTATCCCGTCTTCACCGTTTACGCTCAGAAATCCTGCTTCGGAGTGCGGCCCTGCTCGAAGGCCTGGTGCATCGATCGCGTCCAGGGCTACCGGCTGCCGGAGCGGGCCAAGGCCAGCCAGAGCGTGGCAACGCGACGGGACTGCATCGAACTGTGCCTGGGCGAAACGGAGTTCACCTGCCGGTAAGTGCGCGATGATACCGTTACGACGAGCCACCCTCTTGAACCGCCTCCAACTCTGCGGATGCCTCTTCGGGTTACTCCACTCTTACTCCACTCCACACTCGATACAAAAATACACTCGAAGCTGCACGCAGAAAATTAAGAAGGGGATATACATATATTTAGTATAGATAAAAGGATTTTTAAACAAACAAATCAATTTTTGTGATCTGTGATCTGTACAAATTTAATTTTAGGATATATCTTTATGAGATCAAAAAGAAATCAGCATAAACTTGTTTAGAGTGGAGTCAAATACCAAAATGGCTTAAAATATATTCCTAAACTTTATTACCAAAACAATTTTCACAAACTACATTTAATTAAAAACACAGAATATTATTTTATATTTTCTTTAAACAAATAATATTTCCAACTGAACAGATCCAAACTAAATCTTCCACTTCGCCTTGCCATAACATACCCACAACTATAATAATCCCCCATTTCTATTCCATCTCAAAATTTCTCCCTGTGCACGCAATTCCTGGTGAAGATCTGCCAACTACTATGCGCACTCTGGCCTGTGCGAGCTCTCGGACATGGATCGCATTACGCTGTCGGATGAGGCGAACATCGCGGCCTACGATGGCGCCGACTACCTGGAGAACAACTGCGCCGAGGAGCCCAGCAAGCTGTGCGAGTTCAAGCGCGTCGCGGGTCGCATTCTGAAGACGGTGGACTCGGTGCACCAGAACGTGCAGAGCCTGGACGAGTGCCGCGACCTCTGCCTAACGGCTCCGTTCCGGTGCCACTCCTACGACTACAACGAGACCGGGGAGCTGGTCTGTCGCCTGTCCCACCACAGCCGCGCCACCCTGACGGATCTCTCGGAGCCGTACCTGAGCATCGAGGAGGCGGCCACCTACGAACAGTCCGCCTGCTACAACGTCTCGATCGACTGCCGTTCCGGCGAGATGGTGACCAAGATCCGCACCTCCAAGCTCTTCGACGGCAAGGTCTACGCGAAGGGAGCCCCGAAATCCTGCGCCGTGAATGTGAACAACTCGCTGGAGTTCGATCTGCGAATGCGGTACAACGATCTGGAGTGCAATGTCCGCCAGAGTGCGTACGGCAGGTACATGAACGACATTGTGATCCAGCATCATGACATGATTGTCACCTCCTCGGACCTGGGGCTGGCCGTCTCCTGCCAGTACGATCTGACCAATAAGACGGTGGTAAACAATGTAGACCTGGGCGTTACCGGGGAGATCGAGTCGACGCTGAGCGAGGAGATCATCGTCGATTCGCCGAACGTCATAATGAAGATCACCGCACGTGATGGCAGCGACATGAAGCGCATCGCCGAGGTTGGCGATCCGCTGGCACTGCGCTTCGAGATCGTCGACGCGAACAGCCCGTACGAGATCTTCGTCAGGGAACTGGTGGCCATGGACGGGACGGACAGCGCCGAAATCACACTGATCGACGCCAACGGCTGTCCCACGGACCAGTACATAATGAGTGCCATGCAAAAGCTGGCCAGCAATCGCATGGTGCTGCTCTCACAGTTCGACGCCTTCAAGTTCCCCTCCTCGGAGCTGGTGCAGTTCCGCGCCTTGGTCACGCCCTGCATACCGCGCTGCGAACCTGTTATCTGCGACAACGATGAGAACGGCGAGCTCAAGTCGCTGCCGTCCTACGGTCGTCGCAAGCGCTCGGTGCTCAACGGCACTGATGGCGGTAAGTGAACGGTAAAGTTCTCTGTACTCTGTTCTCTCGCCAGGGATGGCGACGCACCAAGTGACCTCTTGGCTTAACCACGGCTGCGGTGCATCCTCTTGGGTGCAGGGGGGAGACCGAATGACATTTACCAGAGGTTTACCACTGACTGAGTGCTGAAATTGTTGCGGAATCTTAAGAGAGTTGGCAGGTGGTTAGGGAATTATCTTTCCAGCGAGATTAGAAACCACTAGAGGGTCATGAACTCGGTTTTAAGGAGCTCTAAGAGCGGTTCTTTTTTATGGGTATTAATATATTCATATTACTCATGTTTTTTGTGACCTTATAAAAGCTATACAATTTTGTTCAACTAAAAATAACTTAATTAAGGGCAGCAAGTGTTTAAAGTATGCATATTAATCATAGAAAAGAATTACTTTGGAATAGCCCCAACACACTCAGGCAGTGGAATGCCAGGCATTGTTTCTCTTGATCGCAACCACCATCCCTGGTCAGTGGCAGAGCTCCCAGAAAACATATTTCATTTCTTGTTTGCCTCTTCTCCGACTCTCTTTCCTCGCCTTCCCTGCAATTTTTTGCGCTGCACTGGACTGTGTTTCTGCTTGTTGCGCTGCTACCTTTTCACAGTGGAGCTGGCCATTAAGTCGGAACGCCAAAAACGTGATGTGAGTCATCAGGCGGCCGGCGATGAGAACATTCTGCTGGTGCAATCGATACAAATCACCGATAAGTTCGCCTTCAATGGCGCCGATGGAGGCGCAGGCGCAGGCGCAGGAGGACTCGAGGACGGCCTGGCCGAATTGCAACTGGAGCTGGGCACCAAGTCGGACACTTGCATAAACGGTTATGGTGAGTTGGAACTCGATTCGGGTTCAGTCTGGGATCAGTCCGGTCAGTCGGGTTGTCGGGCAGCCTGGCTTATGTGTAGCACGGTGGCAAGTCGATGCCGCTCCATCTATATCCATTCGGTATCGCCGAGCGTGGCGAATTGATTTGCGTTAATCGCGTGCCGTCGCGCCATCTAGCCTTGGGTCCGGCGGAGCACCGGAGCACCTTGCTGAGGCCGCGACTTGCCGACTGAGTGCCCCGCTAATTAAATAAGCCCGTAAATTTTGCTCAACTCTTTTTACAACTCTATTTTCCACACACAAATACACACACTCGCAGGCTTCATAATTGCCGGGGCCCTCTTCCTCCTGCTCCAGCTGACGGTCATCGCTGTCTGGGACAATATGCAGAAGCGCGCGTTACACAAGCGATAAGTGCGGCGATGGAGGATGGGATCGAAGCCGGGACGTCAACGTCAGTGAATGGCCTTTTAACAAGCAGCACGAAGAAGTTGGACTCGTAGATGGAGATGGAGATGGAGCTGCAGTTGTAGATGCAGATGCAGTTGGAGATGGGGACAGAGAGGGAGTTGAAGTTGTGGAGCTGCACAGGTGGAGGAGAATAAGATGGTGGAGAGGAAGAACTAGCATGAAATTCTACTTAGCTCAAAACTTAGCACCGCTCATAATCTAGTTAGTAGATGTACGATCGAGAGTTGGAGAGATGGAGAGAATGGAGAATTGGAGATGGAGGCCCTTCCCCAGATTTTCCGCCATAGAGCTGGACTCCTCTGTGAGGGGAGAATTCAAGGATCGATGAACCGCGGGGAGGCGGGCTCTGCGGGCGAGACTGTAGCTTAATATTTATACTTATATCTATATGCTCATATAACGTTTAGGCGTCCCTCTATAAGACTTACCGCTAAGACTACTCTGAATACGTCGACATACTATCAGCTTAAGACTCTGAAAAGAATATAAAGGAAGGGAAAAATAAGAAAACTCTGAAGAAGAAAAGAGCAGAAAAAATAAATAAATTAAAGCTCCTTAGTTTGTAGTGCGAACCATTCAAACCTCTTAAGCGAGCTCTGCGAACGGTGCTCGTTTACGAGGTTTGACTGTCTACTAATACTTAAATACTTAACTTAACTTAACTTAATGCTTATATATGCTAGGCCTAATCGAACACACAACACACACTCGAGACACAACCCGAACAAAAACAACACAAATTGTAACAAGAGACAAAACTTCAGATGCTATAAAAGGTAAATAAACGTATTAGAAAGATACTCGCTGGCATTCGCATTTGCATTACTTTTCTTTTTACTCCAACTTGGCCGGTCGGTTGGTTGGAGAAAAATAAAATTTGCCCGTCAATGTCAATGCCAATTGATTGACTGTATCTCTTGGCCGGGGCAGCCTAACAAGGCTAACAACCTCAACCTCAAGCCATGGCCGTGATTGTTGGTTTTGGCCTAATCAACGTTGATACAAATCAATCAAGAGCAGCGTCGTTTAGACCCTCCTCCTGCTCTTCTCGGCTCCTCCCGGCTCCTCCCACAATCGAATGCCACACTTACCAGGTGGAAAATTGGCCCAGAGTGAAACCGAACCGAAACCTTGGCTAAACGGCACTGAACTCGGCTAAATGGCCCTGGGTCCATCATGGGCCAGAGTGTAGATGCAGTAAAAGTGACAAACTAATTGGGCGAGGAAAAGAGGGCTATGAATTGCAGGTAAACAACTTCATTAACATGATTTCACCTACATTCGAGGTAAGAGGTGAGCCAGGGAAATGCAATATAAAGTAGAGCCACTACTTTATCAACTTTAAATGAAGAGAGTTTGTTGAGCAAACAAATTTGATTGGAATACTTTTGTGTCTGTTATGGAGCGTGGAATGAAAAATATTATGGTTTAAGTGAAAACTTCATTAATTAACTATTTAAATATTCATTCTCATTGTCTTAACAAGTAATAAATATTGACAAAAGCTATATCCTCTTATTGCACACCTCATTCTCTGCCAGCTTAAATGGCCCGAGAGAGAGAGTTCCAGCAAGCCATTCTTCGTCTGCGTTCGGGATGAGGAGTCACCATAATTTTTAGTCATAATTATTACTGATTTTCTATCAACCCATACCCAAGATGGCAGTCGCCAAGAACAGCGGCAGCCACAATACAAGGCACGAGGGGACAGCGGGCTGAGGGAACCGGCAAACAAAAAACAATTTGAAAGGAAATGTTTAACATTATCTCGAATCTGATGCTTTGAACTCGGCGCAAGTTGGCAAACATGAACATGAAGAGTTGCCAAGTCAAATGCTGTCACTGACATGGCCATCCAAATTTAGACAAAGCCTCCGCGATGGCCTCCAGAGGAGGCGACTGACTCCACTCCTGCTTTTTTTTCCTCTCCCTCCCGAGCTTCTAATGCTGTACCCCGGCTGGAGCCAGGAGCTCCCTGGCTGGCATAGCGAAAGTCTTTGGACACTTTCCGTGCTGGGACTTGGTCTCTCGGACTGCGGCACAGCATCCGTTTGCTTGAGACTGGTATCTTTCTTTTCTTTTCTATATTTTTGTCACTGCCACTGGCTGCGGCGGGACAGCGGGCGGCAGGCACGCATAACATAAATTCTGCAATGCGTATTTCAAAAATTGCCAGCATTCGATGACAAGGCGGTGCGACGGTGCGACGGTGCGGCGTTGCTCCAGCGGATTCAATTGCTCCATAGCTGCTAGGCTTCACAAGTCCAAGGCTCCAGCGGCGTGTCGTTCGCTCTTATAAGGAGCCGAACAGAGGCCTTGGCCATTCAGTTGTCCGCTGGGCAAATGTTTATGTCAAACGCGCAGCAAATAAAGTGCTCTGCTTGACAATGTCCGCGGCAATGTCAACAGTCGACGGTGACTCTGGCCGGACTAAGGCCCTTGGGGACCAATCTGGGTGGGTTTACACACACACATTTTTGTTTTTTACGTTCGCGGTTTCATAATTTTTATGAATTGCCGGCAGACGGAGCTGACGGAGACGGAGACAATGGCCGCCTGACGGAAATGCAACTGCCATGGCATTTGCAACTCATTCGAAACCAGAGCGCCGAAGCCGTAATTGCTAAGAATTAAAAAATAACGCCACTGCGCCTGGATCACGCACGCGGAGGCAATAGCCGAAACGTTCTCGTTGCCGCTGTGGCCGAGATCGGGCCAGATTAGGCCAAGCGCCAGGTGATCGATATGGCGAGAGGAGCAGAGGCACTGCCACTGGCCAGTCGCTGGTCGTTAGTCTTGGCATTGCGGTGCTCTGGCTCCTGCACTCAGAGGCAGCATGGAAAATCCATTACGTGTAATGTGCGTTAAAGCACGAAGTTCAGCTTACGGCCCGGCTATGTGAGGAGTGCTCCTCGAGCTGCGATTGATTTCCGCACTAATCAAATTCGAATTTAGCATTCATTTTTCACTGGATCTCGCGGAGAACGCGGCGAGCGAGCACAGCGAGAAATGAAGATGTGTTGTGTAAATAGGCGAAGCTATCGAAGATAATTGAGATCGATTGCAGGGGGTTTATCCTTTTCATAATTATGGCTTTTTTATTACCTTTCCATGCCCAGCTTTTCTACCTAAAGATTCCCGATATCTGCTGCGCTTTATTTTCCAGTGTACTCTCCTAATCAACGATTACGCAATTGTGTGCTTGCCTGTAAATCGATTTGCATGCCGACTGCCAGGTCTGGTCATTGACTTGGCCGAGTCATTAGCGAAACCCCAAGAATGAGTCGCGTGCCTCTCGCAATACCGTTCCTCCGCTCACACAGATGCACCCGAGAGATGCTGGCCACACTGGGGCGTGAAGAGTCACAGATGGAAATTCTAATTACCCGATTTCTTGTTGACTCCGCTGACTTACATGAGCAGCAACAAGCCAAAGCGAACACAAACGGACTGAAGCTGAGAGCTGGAGCTGGAGCTGTGTTGTTCCGCAGCTGAAGGCGGAGGCCGGCGAAATTTGCAGTAAAAATGTTCGTTTGCCCCACTCAAATTACAATTTAATGTTGTGGGTCAGTCGCCTTAGTGGGGCAATAAACAAAGTGCCAGTCGAAGTCCAAGTCCAACTCCAAGTCCAAGTCCGACTACGAGCCGCAGTCCCAGTCGCAGATTCCGCGCGTCGACTTGGCTACATAAATTGACTGTGTGCACAGCACACAAATGTCTGGATGATTGTGTGCCGCAGGGAGTGGGGCGGTCGGTAGATTTCCTATATATATTTTCCTTATTTTTTCTATAGCATTTTCAATTGCTGCCGCGGTGCGCTTTGGCTGCGCATTTGGACCCAAATTCAAATTCAGATTCGGATTCGGATTTAGACTCGAATTCAGGTTCGATGGCGATTTATTTAGGCAAATAAACAAATGGCATGTGCAGAGTGTTAATTTATCAAGTCGCCGGCGCAGGCCATTGAGAATAAGTGCGAGAAAATCACTTTGCAACGGCGAATGCCGATCCCGAGATGCTTAGATGCTCAATGCTCAGATGCTCAGATGCTCAGTTGCTGTCGGTTGGCTTATTTATGGCCCGGCTGCTCATTTTGTCAGCCCAAAGTGCCTGCCATATATCAGGGGAGCATATCTCATTACTTTGTGATATTGCCAATGCATTTTGTCTGACCCAATAGACACCTACAAGTAATGAAAAGGACGTGGATACCCCGAGCCAACTCTTGCTGCAGAAGTGGAGAAAAGATTTGGCAAAAGCCAACTGGATTTCTCTCGGCAACACAACAGACACAAAAAGAAAAAAACACAGACAACCGAAAACAACGCGAGATATGTGCAGGCAAACGAAAGACTTAGGCGACAAACTTGCTCAGCGCATGGCTACAAACACGTGTTGATGGCGAGAAAAATTACCCATAGTTGGTTTTCCACTCGGTATCAGTGAACATTTTCATACGGAATGCAGGTAAATCGCATTTAGAATTCAAAATCAAAAGACTTAGGCAACGAACCTGCTCATAATAAGGTAAACATTTATTTATTTAATTTATAAAATGTAGACATAAGCTTTAAATACAATAAAAGCTAGGAAAAATCAATTAACTAAGTGGTAATCTTGAACTTTATTTGTTATTATTTAATAAATGCAAGCATAAAAAGACTTGGGCAACGAACTTGCACAGAGTAAAGTCGAAAACAATATAATAAATTCATTAAGAGTACAGATACAATTTATACAAAATATATAACCAATTACTAAGGTATTAATCTAACCTTAACATCTTTAGTTAGTTAGTCAACGAAAATAAGAGTTAAAACACATACTCTTCTATTCACCTGAGAAATTCTTCCAAATAAAGCCACATTTTCCAGCCGACTTCATCCAATTTGTATCAAACGTAGTACAACAAATCACTCAATTCGGAACCATTAACAAAGGAAAACCCTTACATTGTAATAACAAGCAATAAATTCATCATTTACGATCTTTGGGAGGTCGCCTCCGCCTGCAATGCAAGCCACACATCACATAAATGAATTTCCCCCCATAATTTATCGTTGATCTTTAGGCCTCATTAAAATGCTGCTCCAGTCGCCGCTCCGCCTGTGTATAACCGGGCTGTAAATGAACTCGGCCACATAGATCATTCATAAGCAAAAGATCTTGTGGCGCAAGGCCGGCATATTGATGAGCTACGTATGTTAACCGGCATCTGGGGGAAGAATTCTTCCGCCGATGCTGTAATAGCTGCGATGAAGATGAAAAGAATCTCAGGTTCAGAGAACCCTTTAGCGGGTCTAGGCACGTAGCCAAGAAATTTGTCAGCTGGTTAAAGCCGATGAAAGGAAAGTTAAAAAATCGATAAGCCATGCAAATACCACCGACGTTTTGTCGAAATGCCAAGAAGAAAACGTTCAAAGATTGTCAAGGGGGTTCGGTGGGATCCAATGGGATTGGTTTGATTTCGTTTTGCCGGGGATCGCTGGAAATATCAATGACGGCCGCAGGGCGAGAAAAATGGAAATAAATGGCCTTTGTTCGCCAAGGTGAATGCCACGCAGGCACATCAATTGTTCAATCTTTATTGGCCGCTTTTCAATTCGAAGGCAGTTTTATGAGCCCGCGACGACATCCAAGCGAAAGTTTTTCCTGTCTTCAGACTCTGCTCGGTTGGGTGGCATAAATTACAAAATCAGTTAGACAAATTGTTGTGAAAATGGCAGGGAGAGGGTAGACGCGGGACTGAAGACTGAAGACTGAAGACTGAAGACCAGATGACAAAGTCGTCAGCGACTCTCGTTGATAATCTGCACAACTGGGCCCAGTTTAGCTCGGCTGGCGGCTAATTGTCTGCAATTGTTTCATAACCGTTGGCTGACCCAAGCCAAGTGACCCAAATCCGTTGTCCATCCAGCCGCATCCAAATGGCCAAGCCACTGGCTCCCGACCGACTCCAGAGGAGATCTGCGAATGTTCTTCGCAATGAGAATTAAGTTTTCTTTTCTATTTGTTTTCTTTCTTTTGGTTTTTTTTTTGTTTAAGTAACTCTGCGTGTGCGGCCGCAGCCGAAACCCAACAGAGGTACGAGAGTATCAGCGTAATTGTGTAAGAATTTTCTGCGCATTTGGGAAATGTGTCTGCCAGATGATGAAAAACAGAAAACAAACAAAACGAATCTTGGGGCTGCGGCTGCAAAAACCTTTTCCGGGCAGTGAGAATTTTCAGAGTTTTGTCGCACGAAATGCCAACGGTCAACGGTTCCCTACGCCGGCCGTTGTCGAACTGGAAGATGACGCGGCGCATTGTCTGTCCGCACGCGGAGACATTCACCCATCCCAGCCCATTCGCATCGCATCCCGCAGCATCTTGGCCCATTCGATTCCATCGCAAGACCATTTCATCCCATCTCATCCGATCCCAGCCCAGCTCATCCCATCATGCCATCACACAATCTGTTTCGGCGGCTTTCTCTGCTGGAGAATCTGAGCAGGCTGCGGCGGCGGCGGCCGGCATCCTCCTCATCTCGGAGATCCTCTTCATCTGCTAGTTGGGGCACGTACGCTGCATGTCAGTCTAATTTGCTGACATGATTATGATTTTGCAGCCGAACCAACAGAGATCAAGTTTGCACGGAGAAAAACCATAACAATAACCCTGATTATTTTAAGATCAAGTGTCATTTATATATCATAAATAAGGAGAGTAATAATCGTAACCAAGAGGGGACAGTAGTTAAGAAATCTTGAAATTTTCAATCTTACAATCTTTATTGTATTTAGGTTTTCGTTTTTCTCAAATTGTTAATAGGAATCATGCAAATTGTTCAATTTTAGTTTTATTTTAAAAGGTTTATTTGAAAAACATCAAAATCCTGTGATTAAGTTTAAATGATATTTTGTAATTTTTTCTCCGTGTGGGCTTAAGCCTGGAAAGGCTGTGGAGGATGAGGCCAATGTCGGCAAGTGAATGGCATTGCCTCATACGACTGCCGCAGAGATGGGCTCGACCAATTTGGCCGGCGGAGCAGCCTTTGGTTTACTGGGAATCGCGCTGCTCCTCCCGACCTGCTCCGCTTGGGAGTGATCCACTCTGCGTCCGATCTGGTGGCCTCCTGCTGCTTTGTTTGTTTGATTCCGCGCGGATTGATGTCGTCCCATGTCGACCAACTCGAGCTGCTGGCTGGAAAGCATTTGAGCCATTATCAGGCGGAAGTCGCTGACACATGTGCCGCTGCCGCAGCCAGTGCCACTGCCACTGCCACTGCCACGGCCATGGTCGTCGCTGACTTGGGCGCGACATAGTTGCATTTATTAATGCAAATATTCCGTTTAGCCGCGCATTCCGCGGATATGAAAATGAATAACCGTTCTTGGCCCGACTCTGAATTTTTCATCTGCATTCCGGGCCGAGAAGAGAGCTACAGAGCTGCCGCAGAAGAGAAGGAAAAGCACGCCACTCTCTTCCGGCCTGCTCTTAGGCCTCACTCTTTGTTGCTCCGAAAGAACTTTCCACAAAAGAAGCTTTTCCGACACCTGAAGCTCTGCTGCAATTCTTGTTCTCGTCGGAAGCAATAAAATGCAATTATAACCGTCGAGGCAAATGATCTTCTGTTGCAGCCGTTGAATAAACCAAATTAAAGCCCCGAGGCTGTATCAACTACAGGTGCATGGATCAGTCAGGAAAAGATTCGCCCCGAAGAGATCTTCCAGGGGAAAGAGCTGGCAAGAACCTTGCTGCCTTGCTTTCTAATGACCAGAGTTGTAGGTACACGATGCGACGAGCATTACCTCAACGCACGCCTAATTAAGTGCGAGATAACAATCAAGCTCCAGGTGAAACGGGCAGCGGGGAGCGGGTCCCCGAATGAGGTCACCGATTGTGGGGGCAGCTTAGTCAAGGCAGCCGGGTTTGATGCGAGCGTTTATGCAACCTGGAATTGAGTAACGGTTGCGCCACGAAGAAAGCGGAGGCTGTCTCCGACTCGTCCGTCACATAATGCAATTAAATATTGAGGCGCAATCATCGAAAGCACAGCGAACTGCACTCGTCGCACTCTGCCCGCTTTTCCCCATTTTCATGCGTTTTCATCCAGTTCCGATCGCACCACAATGATGATTCGGATGCGACTTGGCTTGGATTCTCCGATTGTCGCTTTGTTGCCGTGATTGAGGCCTCTCCGCGTTCGATTAACGCCTCTGAGGGAATTACACAATTTCCCAACAATGAGCGCGACCAGCGATCTGATAAGGAAATTATATAAATTGTGTCTTTCGGAAAAGCTTTTCGAGCAGGAATCGAAGGAGGAAGTCTGCAATCGGCGGCCGCCATCCGGATTCGGGCCTTGACTCGGGAATTGGCGTGTGAAGAAGAGGCTCGCTTCTACCTCAAATGCCTGCTGATGGTCGCAGATTGATTCGCTCCCAGAACTACCTCCACTTCTGATTGAGTAATTGGATCTGGCGAAGGTTTGCTCTAATTGCTATCACCTGCGGAGATCGCCTGCCAAAATTATGAGCGATTCTTGGGAATCCGTTCGACTTAATCTGCGGTCAAATATTTCCCGAATGTCGTTGGACTGAGCTTACGTTTACAGGTCGAGAGTGGAGTTTGTTGCTCCCGCCTATCAAGGCCAGTGTTAGCCGGGCGGATGGCCCAGAGATATATCAATACTCGACCGTTAGGAGGAAGTGGCAAGCGATTTTAGTGGGCCATCGCTGGCTTTGCCGTGTTCTACAACTGCTTTCTGTGTCACTTGATATTCAAATATTTGTTTGCATTCTAAGTCCGCGAAACTGTGCCAAGCTCCGCGGCGGGAAAGAGTGCCGAAAGTGACGGAGACACCTCGGGGCCGCTCTGGTCTGGCCGCGAGGTTCGTTTGCAGAGCAAACAAATGGCAAACACTCTGCTCTGTGTCGCCCTGCCCGATTGAGTGACATGCAGATTTCCTTTCGATTTTCGCACATTCTCTGATTGCCGCGTGGGCCGTTCCACTCCCAGCCGCAGTCCCAGCCAATGCCAGCTCCCGTTTCGGCAGAAAGTCGAGGTCGAGCAGGAGCAGGAGCTGCCTCCCATGGCCAGATCGGATCACTCTCTGTTTATGTTTCCGGCAATCAATCGAAATCAAAGGAAATTCGCTCTGCAGCTCGTTTGTTCGTCTCGTGTCTCGGCAGCTGCAATCACCTTCTACCTGCCGCTGCTGTTGCACCTCGAGATTGCTCATTAGAAGTGGAGCAACTCTCCCCGACCCCAAGCGAAGGTGTTTACTTTCACTGGGAATGCATCGCGAGAATTTCGGGGAAATGGAAATGGAAATGGAAAGGACGGCGATGGCACGCAAAGATACAGCTGTGCGTCATCAATCTCTCCTCCTCCGCCGCGAAGTTTCGCCAGATTCGCTGGCAAGTAATCAGCTAAGATCCCCGAAGGAGTTAAGAGCCGGCAGTTGAGAGGGGAACCTCTGAATCGACCCTGATTGGCGATACGAATCGCACGCATCTCGAAAGTGAACATCAAAGGCGCCACCTGGTGACCCCGATCCAAATCGAAAGACTCAGGCGACGAACTCCACGAGTGTGGAATGGTAATGAGGTTCTTCTAATTGCACCTCCATCGCCATCGCCATCGCCATTGCCATCCGATTTGTTTGTTTCACTTTTCAATGGTTCCCTTGGGCCTTTTCTAATTGCAGCTTTCTAAGCAGAAGGAAAGAAAAACCATTCTATCAGAATTTTCACTCTTAATAAGTGTCTCGTTTGGCCTGTGCCATTGACTGACTGTCGCCGCCTTGGACGTGGTCTTGGAGTCGACTCAGATGAGGTCTTGGCTGGCTCGGGCTGCGGCATAAAACTGTCAACGAGCGTTTAACCCAGTTAACGCCCTTAGCCGACGACAACACCAACGACTTGGCCATAGACTTGGGCTGCGCTCCGACTTGGTCGTGGCCAAGTTGGGGTCCATTCGACACGAGACCATGGCCACAAAAACGAGTAAGGTGTAAAGACAACAGCCAGTGACGCGGCAGGGGAGGGGGAAGTGCCGGATGAGCTGGAATTGGGGGAGGGAAGCGCGCTGCCAGAGATAAGCGAAGCCACAGACTGAAGTTGAGTGATGGCTCCACCTCGCTGCGAGGGGCGGTGGGCGGTGCGGAGGTGTTGATTGTGGCCAGCGGATATTGGCGCACTGGGAAGAGTGGCACGGGGAGAGGAGTTCTCCAGCGGAGGGGATCCGAGATTGACCGATGTCTGGCTGTGGTTCTGGTTCCTGCCACACTCTGCCTCTGATCACTGGCTCAGAGCGCAGAGAATTCACAGCGCGGTGAAAGTTGCCATCTCCGCGTCGATCTCCTGGTGCATCCCCTCCAGCTTCTGAACCCCAGCTCCCCTGCTCCGTCCACATCTGCATCAGAAGGCACGACGACGCAGCGACTTGTTGAAATTCTGGTCCCAATAATGACACTTAAGCGATGCAGTTTTTTCGTAATATGAATTTTCCTGTTTGCTGCCGTTGCCGTTGCCATTGCCTTTGCCGATGCTCGCAGCCTCCCACTGCCCGGCCCGGCTCCTCCGCTCCCATCCATCATCAATTACAGCCGCGAATGGAGACCCAGGAGCTGGACGGGATCGGGATCGGGAGCCGGGGACAGTGTCCACCTGAGCTGCAACTCAATCACCGACCAACATTCAACTGCCATCGGCAGCTTCTGCTTCTAATTGCAGCAGTTTTTGCCTCTGCTCAGCCTCGCCAGGATGGGATTGGGCCGGGAGACGGAGGAGCCGCCGTCTGAGTTATGGGCACGCAGAGGTGGCATCGATCGGAGCAATTCGACTGTTGTGCCCATAAGGGGAGGGATTGGAAAGCTCTCTCCCGTAACGGGCTCTCCACGGGAGAGGGATTCCCAGGCATCCCCCGTATGGGGCCACGCAAATTAGAGGTTTCATATTCCCGTCATTCCATCGATTCCTCCGCTGATGAAGGCCGGACACAGTCGATAGGTGAGCAACGGTGATGCAATCTGCCTGCCACCGCAGCTTCCACTCTTAATTTACAATCCCAGAGCCTGCGATTAGTGACGACATTGCAGCAAGTTATGGAGATCGGATGGGAGGCTTTGGAAGATGGCAATGGGAGCGGGAAGTGGGAATCTTCTCCCAATATTTGCTCTGGGCGGTGGCACACCAGCTCGCAAAGTTGCCAAGTTGCCAATTCGCCAAGTGGAGGCTTCCTCGAGCTGGGCCCAAGATGCAGTTGTCTCTGGAGCCAGCTGGGTTCCTGCTCAGCGCTCAGATTGTGTCTCTACAAATGAAGGGGTGTGCCCGGCTTGGGCTGGGAGTGCACTTCGGTATAGGGAACAGGCGGAGGAGGAGCTCGTCTCACGGAGCAGCACGAGGCGTGCGACATGCAACACAAGCCAATCAAGGCAACTGTCAATGGAGGCAACACCTGCTCTGCTCCTCCGCGGGACTCGCTGGCTTCCACCTGCCTCGACCTTGAGTCGGGGGAGCGGATTCCTGCTGGAGATGAGTTGATAAACTGCCCGAGCGAGATTCGCATCTTGCGGGTGTGCAGACCGGTAAATTGGACCAATTTTCATCAATTTCCCCCAGCGCGGCACTTGACAAAGTAAACAGTTCGTCGGCCTGGCCCCGATTCCCCTGGCATCCTACCAGAAAATGATCTCTGGTCCGGCGGCTCCTCCCCACTCCGCTCCCAATATTCCCATTTATATTCTCATCAATTTGCACCAATTTCCACTGGCCAGCAGGCAGAGGAGGGATCCTGCAGTTCGCCGCATTTGCAGCTACACAAAAGGGGCATCGCATAGGAAATTTATGGCCGCTTCGCCTGCTGCATGCACCAAAGAGGGGGATCGGATGGGAGACTGCCTGGCATCGCATCCCAACCGAACCCAACCCATCCAACCCACCGAAACTGTTACACTTGGCTAATTGATTTATGGAAGCGAGTTACCAAAATATTTCCAGTACAAACACGGCTTAAGAAGCAGACAGCAGCGGACTCCGAGTGGGTGGATACTATAAACTGGAAGCTGGAACGGGGAGTCTAAAGAGGAATCGTGTCGCATGGAGGAACAAGTTCCCGATGCCCGATTCCCGGAGTTTCCCACAGCCACAGGAAGTGTTCGCTGCCGAACGCATGCCAAAAATGGATCCCCGAGGACGGGACAACCTTGGCGAGCCAGAACCCGATCCCCGAAACGATCACGATTATTATTATGATGATCAGTGCGGGGAGACCCGGGAGAGGCAGTGGGACAGAGACAGGTTGCGGTCGGTGGCAATGTCCCCAGAAGAACTCTCCGCAGAGGGGAGGAGTTGTATATTGTTTCTGCATTGTAACTGTCACCTGGTGGCAGTTGCCAGTGGCCAGAGTGGGCAGAAATAATAGAAATTATATTAAATGGGCATTTGGGGAGTGCACACGCTGCACTTCCGTGTTTGGTGTCTCTGGACAATGGGCCATTCGGAGCCCCATTGCGGCCGAGTGGGCACAGATAAGGGACGTGGAGTACAGGTGGACGGACAGGTATGATGCGATCTCCCGCGCGAAGAACCCCAATTTGGCGGCGTTATTACCACATCTGGGAGAACTCTTCTCCTCGCAGCCAACACCTTCGATCTTCGCTCTCGGAGGCAACTCCCTCGCTGGAATCCGTTGGCACTTGCCATGATGGACACGTGCCAGGCAAATGTTTCTGCTGCATACTCGCCTAGCTATGATGGATCTTCGGGGATGACACGACACTTAACGCGGCATTGTTGCGAGGCTGCTGCTGCCCCTCAGCCGGCAATTTGGGAGGAGAGTCGAGTATTTAATGCCGCTGCCTCTGCGGCCACTCGAGGCAGGCGACTGATTTATGACAGCCCGAGAGGCTGGAGTGAACGGGTCCCTCGGAGGGGGACTTGCTATGGACTGCTATGATGATGTGCTGTGAAGGAAGGGGAGTATCCAGCGGGGGGATCTACCATGCGAGGGCAATTTGGCGGCGGGCGTGGCGCCGTTCGGAGGCTGCCCTGTGGTAAGAGGTTCCACCTGAGTCCAGTGCAGGCCTATTACGTGATGATGTAATAATTCTTCACGTCGTTGGCACTTTTATTGCGGAAAATGTTGCATAAATCAAGGCGGCAGTAAAACGGATCTCTCGCGGCTGCCCGTGGATCCCTCGAACCCATTCGATCGGCGATCGGCGATCGACGACCGATCTGTGATGGAAACAGGATGCCTTAACTTTTCATTGGCACTCTGCGCCATAATTTGCAGCGGGAAATTGGTGCTGCCTCTATCATCCTGACTCTGTGGCGCTTTCCGCGCTTTTCAATTGCATTTTCAGTTTTCCGCCTCGCGAATTCGGCTCCGTCATCCGAGGAAATTGGAATACTGGAAAAGCGGACTGCCAGAAGTCGTTCGGCTATGAGCAGAGATATTTCCTAATCAACCGGCTGGGATAATCAGCATCTTCTGCAACTGCTGCAACTATGTTGCAGATGCTTTCTTCCCATTTCTCCCCTCGAGAGACGCGGCCCACGCGATCCTCGACGTGGCTTCGCACATTAGCGAGCAAAGCTCTCGTCAGATCCGCGGCTTGAGCAGATCTCGGCGGCAGATGATGATTGCGGAGATGAGAGATGATGCGGCCGGAGAACGTGATTGTCGTTACAACCGAAGCTGGACCACGGAGGCTCCGAGGTGGAAGCCCACGCAGAAGCCGCAGGAACGCGGCTGATCAAACAGAGACAAGAAGAGAATATTAAAGGACAAAGGAAGAGATGGCGAGATGCAAATGCAACGATCTCTATTAAGTGGAAGCAATCGATGTTTTATGGATCAGTGGGTTACCAATCAAGACGAGAAGGAGGATCCCCTCCGCGGCTAATGGCTGTGTTGATATCTCGCAACACTCTGATCGATAATGGGATGCTTAAACTGCGGGAGAACAGATCGCTCCTCTTCCGCAATCAGCATATTGGATGGCTCCTCCTCCCGCCACTGCTCTCCCCTCTGATCCCAGAAGTCACGATTCTGGGGAATTCCTTAGCACATCTCGCACCTCGGATCCAACGCCGCCTCAGTGGCCCAGCGACTCCTCGACGGACGTGATTAAAATGTCAAAAGGGGCCCGAGGGCAGGCCGCGTTGGATAACTCACTTTATTTATTATACCCGATATAATTAAATTAATTTCGGCCCAGAACGGAACTGGGAGCAGGGGGAACAGCTACACGGGGGCGTGGCACCAGCCCCGAACTGTATCGAGGCGTGAGCCACGAAGATTTCCCATTTGCATTTCCATTTGTTCTAAGGCTCCCTTCCTTTCCCATTTCCTATTTCTCATTGCGTGATTCGGCATCGAAGTCTTGGCATTTCGAACACCTTTTTGGGTGTCCACTCAGGGTGAGGGAGAGGGAGAGGGGAAAGGGTCGGAGTCTGACAAAACTATAAACAAAGCCACACACAAGCCAGAGAGCAAATTATTGGGCAGACTTGGTCTTCCACTTGGCCAGGGAGATAGGGCGGTGGAGAGGGGAAACTGCTTTTTGATGTTCGGTAATTGGCGGTTTGGCAGCACGCGAGCCGAAAAAATAGAAGTAGAAGTGGAACTAGGAGCTCGGAACGAAGAAGAGCGGGAGCGGAGGAAGAAGACGTCTCTGGAGTGGACTGGAGCTGGCGCTCCGCTGAACCCTAACTGAAGTCCAAGTCGCAACCCAAGCCCAAGCCCAAACCCGAGACCCTCGGAATGGTAACGAGCCATTGCCAGCGAATTTCGGGATTCGGCGTGACGCGCTTTCCGTTCTCCGGAGGGGAACCCCTGCTCTATGCTCCTCTCTGCGGAGACAGGGGGAAGACTAACTAACCAGAATCTAGTTCTCTTCCTCGAATGTCGCTGTGGTCTCGTTACCCCGCTCCTCCGCTCCCCAGCTCGTGTGCCTGTGTCGCTGTCTCCTCATTTCATAATAATTGGCAGTTTACAAATGTTCTTTCGCTTTTGATTTTGCTTCCACTGCTGCCTCTATTTCAGATTCTGATTCTGATTTCGTATGTTCTCCGCTTCCACCAAAGCCGCGGTTTCCCTGAGACACCTGGGAGGGGTATGGTCGTAGCGGTACTTTGTTCCGTTGAACCTACGAACCGAGATCCGACATTTTTGTGGCGAATCTCAATGGGAATCCAGAGCAGGCATCCGCCGCAAATAAAGTCGGCAGTTTATAGGCGTGAAAACTAATTAGACAGCGGAGTCAGTCAGGAGTCAGCCAGAAGATTGCACAATAAATAAAACACCTTGGCGGGCAGAGGCTCCTCTTCCCCGACCAAGTTTGTTTTGGCGGCTAATGAGCAAATGCAAATCACGGCCCCTCCGCCAGGTCGCACTTAGCTCCTCCCCCGCAGCCACTCCCTCCCGGAGTGGGTGGTTATAGGGGCGGTGCTGTTTGCCCATGCTTTCCAGTCCAAGTCATTGTCCGCCATCCTCGTCCGAGTCCGCCAACCTCCGACCGCCAACAGATGCCAGATTAGCATTTAAATTGTAGTTACATTTGGCCAAAGCAAACGCAAGCCGAGCTCAGGCTCAGAGCCAGCTCCAGCTCCAGCTCCACATCCAAGCTCGAGATTATTTTTCATTCTTGTTTCCTCCGTGGCGTTGCATTTCCCGCTCGGTGCTCTGGCGAGCGTTTACCAAATGGAATTGTTGTCTTTTGTTCCTCTGGTGGGAGCTGCCCTGCCCCGCATCCCTTTCCCTCTCGAACTGATGTTATCAAGCCACGGCCTCGGGCAGAAGTTCCCTCTGTGCCGCCGTGCCAAGGTAGCAATTTCAATATCAGAATTCTGGCCTGGCCTTTGGTCCGCTGCAGAAACCGCATCCCAGCCGAGTGGAGTGGAAATGGAATCGGAATCGGACGGAGGAGCCAGCGGAGCTCGCAGCCGCTCAGGTGAGTCGAGCGGGCGTCCAGCCAACGGTAAACTGCCAACGCCAACGCCTTCTTCGGCATATCTGCTCCACTCCACTCCACTCCACTCCGTTTGGGAACTCCTATACATATTCCAGACCCAACTTCCTTTGCCGGACTCTGCTCTGTCAGCGGAGCGCGTTCGCAACATTTTAATTCGAATTAATTAACATTTTTGGCAGTCGCCGGCCGCCGGCTCCTCCATCAGTCTGACCCA
>VNJU01004223.1:0-10672 GCA_008042675.1 Drosophila seguyi
TAAGTCGCATTCCTTTACAGCCATCGCTCGGGAGATCGATCTTTCGTCGCTGGAAAATTATGTCACTGTGAGTTACAATAACCCCAAGTATTATTATTGGGCATTATATATGCCGATCATTTTTAATTAAATAAAAGTCGCCTCGCAACGCCATAGTCGCCAACTAAACTCTTAAGAATTAAATAAAACAGGATGAGTTCATTAATATTTAATTAAAATCGAATTAGACCAAACCGAATAATCCTAGTTAAAAGACAACAAAATGAATGAATGTAAAATTTAACTAAATCTCGCCAAAGTAAAATTCGTGCCGTACATGGAAAGAAAATTTTACAAAAACTATTGAAAAGAAAATGAAGTAAATTCAGTCATGTAAAACAAAAAAAAAATAAATAAAATATTAATTAAAAATCTTAGACTAAGAACTTACCATGAAATTATATACATAGATTTAAATACAATGCTATAACTTAATAGTGATTATAACTTAACCTGCATTATTCCCAGTTAATTAATTTACCATCTACTTGTTACTTTATATTATAATTATAATTATACACGCTCAATTTCTTGCTTAATAAATAATAAGCCAATGCCAGATCAGACCTAGCAAGATTCCACCCCCAAAGCCGACGAGCTAGAGCCGGACCCTATAGCGTGCCCCGCGAAGTCAGATCTTGGTCGAACAGTGCCTTATGAACGTTGCACGTTACAAGCTATGATGTAGATGTGTACTCTTACCATCAGCAAAACCTTCAATGTTTCTGACTGAGATGCTTTTATTTTGTGTTAATAAAAGCATGTTTTAGAGAAAAGTACTTCATTCAGGGACAATCTATCGTTAATTGAGGTTGATGTAAAACGGGGAAACATTTTTATAATGTATTTAGTCATAACCCAAAGCTCAAACAGGGTACTGGTCTTATATATAGTTTAATAAACACTTTACCCTTTGAGGCCCATATACCAGGATACAATTACTGCGGACCTGGTACAAAGCTAGAAAAACGATTAGCTCGCGGTGACCGAGGTAAAAACCCATTGGACGAAGCTTGTCGCATCCACGGTTTGGCTTATTCGAATACCAACGACTTGGGTGAACGTCATAAAGCAGACTCGGTTTTAATTGACAGGGCTTGGGAACGTGTAAAAGCGGGAAATAACAGCAAATTTTGTCCCAAACATGATGAAGCTAAAGAAGAAATTTGGTATGGGAACAAAGCAGCAGAAAAAAAGCACTAAAAAATCTCTTAGTTCAATCATCAAAAAGATAAGCATTGAATTACGAAAGAATAAACCTCTTAACTTATTGAATGCAATAACAGTTGCTCGCAATGTCATTTCTAATTCAATGGGGTGTAAGAAGAATGTGGTTGTTCCCCGGGTCATAGCAATCCCAAAAGTTGGAGGTTTTTTACCACTGGTCCCTATTTTAACAGCCCTTAGTGCTGTGGGTAGTTTGGCTTCGGGTAGCGTTGCAATTGTTAAATCTATTAATAATGCAAAGATAGCAAAGGCACAACTTGAGGAAAACCAGAGACACAACAGAAAAATGGAATCGGTAGCGTTAAGGGAGGGACTGTATTTGCAACCTTACAGAAAAGGTTATGGTATTTCATTTTCAAAAAATAATAAAATGCAAAATCGCAACCAAAAAAACTTCTGAATCAGCTACCCAAAAGAGCATTATCCAATTTTGATGCATTAAAGTTTGCATTTAAAAATATTAAAAATTTTCGAGAAGTTTACATGAAGGACGAGATTCCCAAATTTCCACATTATTCTGAGTGTGGAATAATAAATTTAGCAGACTCAACATCAGACGGGATGCACTGGGTAGCGTATTACAAGAAAGGACCACCCTCGTATTACTTCGACAGTTTTGGAAATTTACAACCACCATTAGAAGTAATCATATATTTAGGGAAAAATATTAGTTATAATAACCATCGTTTCCAAAAATTTGGTACTTTTAGCTGTGGGCATTTATGCCTCAAGATTTTACTAGACTGCAATTCATAGGATCTTCTTTCTAACCTCCACTTAACATCAAGTGGAGAATTTGATCTTTTGAATTACTAGACGGTCTATCCTCGAAATCTCTTTGCATACCACAAGTGTGTAGTAGTGGGGGTGGGGAATGAGCTCCTCGTGGGTACAAAATCAGGCTCATCGTCTAGGAAAAATATCATTCAGCGCCACCAACTTCGACGAGGGACAACATCATCAGCAACTACGCCACCATCGACATAAAATACACCTCCATCATCATGCAGTAGTATAACAACTCTAACTCCACCAGCTCTACTCTCTGGCACCAGCTCTTCCAGCTCCAACCCACCATCTCCAACCTTCCTCCTGGTGTCACACAGGAAGACGGTGATGGCCTTTTGAAGGACATCGAGGAGGACCCGCTGATGCTTGCCTTTAACTCTTGTAGGGTTAAGCGCAAGCTCAGCTACAATAAATTGCCAACACATATGGCATTTGATATTTTTTTCAGAAAAACGCGTGACTGATAACCAGGTCTGTTTATCTGATCAGGTCTGATAATCAGACCTATTAGGAGCTGATACCACGTCTTATTATCATATCAGTTATATATTCAAGTGATTAATTGATTATTTCTCAGTGCATCCACAACCCTGAAGTGAAATAACCAAAGTCGATCCTTCGATTTGAAATAATTAAAAATTTCCTCAGAATGAATCAACAAATGTTGTCCCAATTGAACAAAACTCAAAATTCTTTAAGAAAGAAATTTTTGGAGCTAAAACAATTTAAAACTCATAGTATTATGGACTTGGAGGGAAATTTAAACCAATAACTGAACCACTAAATGACATCGTTAATATGAATAAGAAATTATATAGCAATGAAAAGGAAGACAAGCAAAATTATAAAACTGAACTAGATAATTAGTACAAAACACCGTATATGAAAAAAGAAACTTACGTATTATACTGCAACTAACAAAAATTCAACACCTAAATATGATGAATATAAATCATGATGATGACGATTATATGAATATTCTTAATAATGATGAGAGCGATAATGATCAATTTAACTCATAACCAGCTATGAATGATGATTCATCATTCTCACCACCAGATCATCAATCGCCTGTATTATCATCACCTGCATTATCAAGCCAAGCGCCTGTTCACACATCAAGGGTATTATCAACTCACCCCTCACCCCACACATCTCATGCTTTCCTTGAAGAAGGTTCAAAAAAGTTAAATGTTTGTGAACTAGCACGGGAACACATTTTAGATAAGACATATGGACCACACAAAAATGAAACTGGTCAATTAATGTTGGGAAATAATCAAATAAAGATATCGAATTATACAATTGAATTTGAGAAAATTTTCGGCTCACTAGTGGATTATATTCTTTAATATTTCACCATCTTCCAAAAAATTACACTACTGATGATTTGAATGCATACAGAGATATTTTACTAAAAACTAATGTGTATCGAAGAATTTTCAACCAAATGGACATGTGAAAGGAACGAGAGCAATAAAATATTCTCGAATTATTAATTTTAGCTAAGTAAGACGTCCACGAGTCTACGCCCAAACGCAAAACAGATGTTGTAACTGGGTCTGGTCTCATGACGGTTGGGAAAAATAAACCTAAGTATGTTTACTGGGCCGATCCAAATAAGTTAGTGGAACGACTTCATCTATTAATAGCCTCGGAAACAGCGGGAATGAGATCACTTTTATCATTTCTGAACTGAGAGAAGGGCTCAAGGCTTATGTCAAGGAGTTGAGGGACTCGATTATTTCTCATCAACAAGAATTAATTGTTAGCATACCCGATGTCAAAACTGCTGATATTGAAGATCAATTAGACAGACTTGTGGTAGTATTGTTGAAAAAATAAAATATTCTAATAATTTAATACTCCTACTGATTAATATCTGTCTAATAATGAGTACGCACGATGTCATTAATGATATACATGCTCCGGCACGAAAACATTTTCTCTGCGCCGGGTTATAACAAAACGGATAAATTGTTTATGGCAAACCGACTTGGAGGAAATGGGAAAATACTCTCCCTCAAATAATGGATATCGCTACTTGCTAAAAGTATTTGAAAAATTTTTCAAAATTTCGTTGGCTGAAGCACTTAAGTCTAAGACTGGAAAAGATGTTTCTAAAGCAATGAAAAAAAAATTAAAATCTGGGCGTTTTGTACCTAAGAATCTGCAAACAAATGACGGCAAAGAGTTTTAAAACACACAATTAAAGTCTTAAATGAATCGATATGAAATAAATCACTATTCAACGCTTAGTACTTTAAAGGCTTCAATTGTTGAACCGATCAACAAGACTTTAAAAGAACTCAAGTGGAAGGAGTTTTCTAACAATGGAACCTATAATGGGTTGATATGTATAGGAGATTAATTGAATTTTACAACAACAAAATGCACAGGACTATAAAAATGGCACCTAACGATGTGAACAGTACCAATGAAAAACATATCTTGAAAACGGTATACAACAATATTAAAATGTTTGCAGGTAGAAAACTAAAAATTGTTGATAATGAGAGAGATTTGAGAAATTGTACACACCTAATTGGAATGTTGAAATTTTTCGAATTTACAAAGTTCAAAGTTCACATCCAAAGTTCAAGTTCACATCCAGCAAAATATTTATTTGAAGATTTAAATGGGAAACCTTTTAAGGGTGGTTTTTATAAGGAAGAACTGAAAAAAACCCGATTTCCACATACCTACCTAGTTGAGAAGGTACTTAAAAGGAAAGGAAAAAGATCTCTTGTTCGTTGGTAAGGTTTTCCTAAAAGTGATGACAGTTGGATAGATAACTCTGAAATTTTGTAATGAAATAAGCACACAAGCAATTTATGTTTTTATTTATTTATTTTATTTTTTTTTGTATTTATATATATTATTTTTATATAATATTTTTTTGAGATAATTTTTTCTTTTTTCGCTAAGTAGAGATTCATTTGAGATAAGTACATTATATATATATATATTTAAACAGTTTTAATCTTAGATTTAAATTATTTGTTAATCTTAGAATCAAAATGTATGTTGAATAAATTATTATTATTGTTATTATTATTTGTTTTATTTACAAATGTTTGACTATATTTTTAAATTACAAAGACTGTATTCTCCATTTTAGCCATTTTATTATAATGCCAAACTAAATATCGTTCATAATTTTCGAGCGCACTATTATTTTTATATAATATGTTTTTTTTAGATAATTTTTCTTTTCTTCGCTAAGTAGAGATTCATTTGAGATAAGTACATTAGACCAACCGAGTTTACTTCTAGAGCTGATATGTGCAACCCATTACTTCGGGTTCTACTGTCTTATATTGCCCTATCGCAAATTTCGAAATCCCGACAAATAATTCTTTTGTCATCTTTATTGTCTAATGTTATTTTAGAAATTTTATATGTATTTATTTCATGCCCCTAGAAAGATACATACTGTCACTTTCTTGTTGTCCTGTGAACAAACAATTTTTGTAATTGTTAAATGTAATATTTTGTAAGCAGCTTCTCTTTACATCCTTGTTTTTCTTTACACACTTTACCGGCTGGCTACCTGAACTCGCTGTTGTATACGCATACATTTTTGAGCGAAGACCCACAAACTCTCGCATAGACCTTCCCAAGAGCTCGTCCTTAAAGAACCCTAATCTGTTTTTGTTACACTGCTGAAAATTGTACTGTTTAGCAAGTGTATCTGGATATTCAGATGTGTCAAATTTTGAAGTAATATCCTCTCGAATATCACTATACAGATCTTCTGATTTAATAGAATATATGAATGAATCTGTATCCATATAATTTCATTTCAGTGTACTTTGGAATTTGGGTTTCATGTATGAATAATGGAAATCATACATCTTCCATTTTGATAGCTCCAACACTACGAAGCCCAAGTACGGTGGTTTATTACAAACGTTATGTAATCTATTCATTTGGAACGCATACACCTTGTCAGTGAACTTTGTGGACCCACAGGTGGGGCTTCCCATTCCGTAGTTAAGCGTATATCTTTGCGCTTTAAGCTGCTCTCCATTGTCTTCCCGTATACACTGCTGTTTAAAAGCTTAAAAAAGACTTTTTCAAAATTATTTTTAGCCCTAGTCCTATGTCCAGTGTTTAGGTTGATGTATTTCTTAAGATATGGGTTTTCTTCAATTTATACTCCAATCCATTCTTAGCAGCCTGTTGTAAAACTTTACAGTGTATGATATATTTTTTTTTATTACACAAAATAGTTTTTGATTTTTGAAATTTTTTGAAGCAAGTCTGTTTGCCGGGCAAAACGGTAGGTCATTGTGTAAATCATGAAGGGAGTATGGGTATTTCAAATCTACCTCTAGAATATACCCATACTCACTAGATTTAGAAATAGAATTAATATTAAATAAATCCGTATAAATTATTTGCGTCCACATAAATTAAGTACTCCGATTCCTTTGTTGGATCAAAATCTTCAAGGTATTTGTCGTTTGCCTTCGTATATCTATGACTACTTTGAACTAAGCCTCTCGAATTCCAGACTGGATAAATGTTACCATATCAACATCTGTCAGCAATTCGAGTGATATCTCCGTTGTTTTTAACATCGCGTCCCACGAGAGACCTGGGGTCGTGTAGTAGTTCGCCGGATCCAACTGATATATGGATGAACAAATAGCGCTAAAGTTTTGGAAAACGTCTGAGAGGAATAAAACATGTAATCTTTAAGTGTTTGACAGTTGAAGTGGTTTCAAGCCTGATCTGCATGGAGATAATCAGCTTCACAACATTCTGTGTCTGTTAAGTGGCTATAAAACGCAGACCTTGGTGGGAGACAAGTTTCTCTCAACTTGTCTTCGGAATCTAAGTATTCATAGGGGAATACTCCTTTCCTGAGAAGTAAAGTAAAATCTGACATTGATTTCGAAGAACTTTGAAATCCCCTTCATTCCCTGCAAGGGTGTCTAGGCTAGAGGGCATGAAACGAATAGTATCTTAATCTAATTTCTAAGTTATTTTTTCCTACATTAATATATTTTGATATTGAAATGTATAATTCTTTATTCAAAGGAATTATTTTGATATCACCCTCTATTTCCTCAAGATCTTTCACAAATAAGTGGGCATCATATTTTAATAGATTGTGAAAGAAAACGGGGATGAAATCTCCTGTTGTATATTTAAGATTATAATCGGAATGTGCACCACGAAATGGTCCTGTAAAATGACAGAGATCTCTCACTCTGTCATTTCCTAAAATTCCTTTGCCTATGAGACAGTTTAGAGCCTCATCAAAATCATAAGAGTCCTGATGAGTCATTTGGATGGGAACTACATGAGTCATGTAGCTCTCAAAAATAGCAGACAAATCGGAAGTTATACTCTCTACAAAAGTGCGCCCGACATTTATGCCTGTCTTTGTTACATATTTATCAAGTGTTGAGTCAAAAGAACACTGGATATAATATGCCAAGGCTATTGGCTTGTGCTTATTTACTATTTTTGTTTTTCACTTACATCTATTGAAGTGGGTTCGAGTCTGCACTCGAAGTCGGGGTACACTGCAAAGGTGACCTCCAGCTAGCGATGAATATTTTTGAACTTAAGTTCAGTTTCCTCTTCCTTTGGTGGCTGGCTCACTAGGTTGGTGCACCTTTCCGCATGACGCAAGGCCATTTCCTCACTCGATGAGTAGGAAAGACATTTGTTGCAGTACCAACGTCTATCTCCACTTTTCCCAATTAGGATGACAAAAAGCTGTAATAAAAAAAACAAGAAAATTTTAATAAATGTAATAAATAAATTTTAATTTTTAGTTATTTTTATTTAAATATAAATTTTTTTTTTTTTGGTTTTTCTGTTTTTATATCTTTGATTTTGATAGATGCTTACCCGGAAATATTTTTAATCCACACATAATGTCCATGTAAATTGGTGGATGGGGGATCGAGGCACAGCAAATTGATATGATACTTCTTCTCCGTTCCAATTAAGAAAAGAGGACCGAAAACTTGATCATTTTCCTCATCAAATCCAATCACATTAATGCTTATCTCTTGATTTTTCTCCACGAAATCATTAATTTTTTTTTTCACGTGCATTGGATAATCCAGTAAAGTCGAGTGTTACATTTTCAGTGATGATGGAGGAGATATGTCTACTCCATCTGGTACTAAAGAACTAGTGAGATGGTTCTGAGGTGGGCTAGCTGAAGCCACCGGACGGGTCGCAGGTTGCGGAAAGCGCAAGCAGTCCCGGACAACAGCGGGTACCACACCGTCCGTAGTACCTTCAAGGCGCTTGTTTGACCGTCTTCAACACATAGTCTATCCTATCCCCAACACCTCACAAGGGCAGTGGTGACGTCCTGAGGCAAGGGTTCCACTTCACCCCCCTAAGCCAGGGTGTTATGCGTATTGCAGTGCCAGGCACTGCCCCGGCGGCTGTGCTACAGGCGACCAACGCCAGCAGGAGAGACGCCGCAACACCCTCTTCCGCAAGGTCGAGGCAGCAACCCGGGAAGCTGCCTGTCCCAGCGGTAGGTCAGCCCGGTGGAGCCGGAGATCCTCTAAGGCAATGCCGCTGCGGAGCCTCCGTAAGTGGTACCTCCGGTCTTCGAGCGAGGGCTCAAACCGGAAGAGGCCCGCAAAAGAGCGCTAGAGCACCGTGCGCCGAACGTGGTTCCAGCGAGGAGAGCTGCCGGGGCAAACGTGTCCCGATAGAAAGAGCTGGCGGTCAGGCCGTTGCGGGGAGGAAGATGCAGCTTCAGCACACGTCGCCGCCCGAACTCCTCAAGACAACGGCCAAGAGGACTATGACCAGGAACACCGCGGCGCTGCGAAGGCGGCCTCGTGCGCCAGTATTGCCAAGGGCACGAACCTTGCCATACTGGCGCGGGACTACCCGAAGAGGCTCCTGACAAAGAAGGAGTTGTCAGAGGTGGAACAGGCCCTCGTCGAGGAGATGAGGAAGGGCTGGACCGCAGCCCTAAACTTCAACGGCATCCAGTTCCGTGACGGTCTACATTTAGTGGACTGCATGGACTGCGATACCAAGAAATGGCTGGAGCTAACGGTCCCCAACGTTAGTACCAAGGTGGGTGTGCAGCTCCGCACCTGCCTTCAAGAGGACTTGCCGGTGACGAACATCGTCATACTATACGTGCCTCAAAAGGCAGGGGAGACGATGGAGAACTCCCTTGGGCTGCTCAATGAGCAAAACAAGGGTCTTCTCACCGAGACTTGGCGAAGGTTGGGAAGAAAGACCCATCTCATCCCAAATCCTACCAGAGGCTGTCTGCAGGGTGGTGTCCTATCACCATTTCTCTGAAGCCTAGTTCTGAATGAGCTGTTAAATAAACTTATGCCGATGACATAACTCTGATCTGTAAAGGTAATTTTGAGAGCACAATGTGCGATAGAATCACACTGGGCCTAAGTCTGAGCTTAGACTGGTGCAGAGATGTGGGGCTGAACATCAATCCAGCAAAAACCACTGTTGTCGCCTTCACCAATCGCTACAAGCTGGAATCCATTCGGCCCATAGTCATTGGGGGCGAAGACATACCGATCTCCACTGAAGTCAAATAACTGGGAGTCATACTAGATAAGCGATTACTGTGGAGGCGTGGAACATGCTGTTCGCAAGGCCACCACGGCCTTAATGATCTCTTGCAGGGAAAAACTGGGGAGTGTCTCCAAAAATCTTACTGTGGATGTACACTGCTATGGTGAGGCCCATAGTCAGCTACGGAGCTGCGGTTCGGGCGATTCGCGCTAACGTTAATGTCACCAGAAGGCAACTGGCCAAACTCCAGAGACTTGCCTGCACGTGCATCTCGGGCGCTATGCGCACTTGCCCATCCACAGCTCTGGACGTGTTGCTCGGACTTCCACCACTGCACTTGGATATCAAGACTGACTCGGCTGCGACTACAACTGACCTGTTACTGGAATATCCGCAGGATGCTCAATTGGCCGACTTCAGTTTTGAGAAAAACTTCAGAACGGAAGCAACAAGTCGGAGTGGACCAACATTTCTACCACCTACGATGTGAAACCACATGCTATTAAATGGTACACTGACGGCTCACTCACAGAGGACGGTGCGGGTGCGGGGGTCTGCGGGCCACGACTCAAACATCATGAACTTCTAGGGAAAGTCGCCAGTATCTTTCAAGCGGAAGTACACGCGATTGAGAGCTGTGCCTCGTTTAACATTGAGCGGGGCTACAATCGCAGAGACATAGCCATTTTCTCGGATAGTCAGGCAGCAATCAGAGCACTCAGTGCACAAAGGATTGTCTCCAGGCTAGCATGGCAATGTATAGGACCACTCAATGAGTTGGGTGTAAACAATAAAGTAACCATATACTGGTTACCAGGGCATGCGGGGATCTCCGGGAATAAGTAGCCGACATCATGGCTAGAAAGGGGGCGAGTACGCCTTTTTATGGACCAGGGCCCTTCTGCAGACTTGGGCCAGGAGTCGTCAGCCAGAGCAGTCGTGTGGATCTCATGACTGCCTGCGATGACTTCTGGCGGTCGTCGAAAGGGGCTAGGCAGAGTAAACGCCTGCTAGGAAGCTACAACAGCAAGAGGACCAAAGATTGTTTGGAGTTGAGAAAAGGATCTCTCCG